>JAXCGZ010005885.1:65000-67500 GCA_037179515.1 Halocaridina rubra | reverse complement strand
CATTATCATCATTATCATTATTATTATTATTATTATTATTATTATTATTATTATTATTATTATTATTATCATTATCATTATTATTATTAATTGGTTTTAGCATGCTAACCAAATGTATCACATAGTTTTTTTTATGAGATTCCCTCACCCTCACCCCCCCCAAAAAAAAATAAATGTCCGAAAGTGGCCCTAATCTCGTTCCGAAAACAACCACTCCATCCTTTAAGGGTCAGGTAAAAAGAGATTGTCGAGGGGTAGGGTCAAAGCCGTGGTACGGACAAACAAGTTGTGCCCAGAACTGGGGTTGAGAATAAGTGGGTGGGGGATTATTGGGGTTGGGTTTTGAGGGTGATATACGGTCTGAAGAGTGGGGTGGCCGCGGGTGGGGTTGGTTAGAGTTGGTTATAGATCTCTTAGGATGTGATGATGATGGGTTGAAGTGAGGCTAAAGGATAATAATTGGGTACTCGAGATAAGTTGGACTGCAGAATGGGTGCTGGGCATGGGGGCGTGATGAAACATATAGACGGACCGATAGACAAAGCCACAAAATGATATGCATATGGAAGAAAAAAGAAAATTTTTATATTTTAATGCAGTAAAAATATATTTATTTTATTTATTTTCATTATCTGTGAAATGAAAGATATTCTTTTTCTATTACACTTGCCGTAAGTAAATTAGAGAAAAAAAATATAGAAAATAGATAGAGAAAATATACATATTAGGGAACGAAAGGAGTAACGTATCTTGACTAAAGAATGATTGTATGTACCAGTAAAAACACGTGTCGGAAGTGAGTTCCAGTGTTCGGAAGTAGGAGGAAAGAAAATGGCATCGTAGAGGACGATTCTGGATTTAGCTTATGCGATACAGTAAGGATGTAATGTCACGCCCTGATGGATGTTTCGTGCCATAGGCAATCTTATGGAAGAAACATCAAGACCTTCAGAATACTGTTTCAAATAATATTTGTAAAGAAATGAAAACCAAGAAACATGACGATGGAGAGCAACAGATTTAATCAAACGAACCGTCTTAGACTCAGCCCTGTTCATAATAATAATAATAATAATACTTTATTTCCATTTCAATACAATGGGTATTCGTCAGCCAGGGTAAGCCCCAACCCCCCACTGTGGTGTCCACCCACCGCAGTTCCTGCCAGTAAACAGCTTAAACTCTCGGTCTTGGACGGGAACCGATCTTTCGACCTCATGAATGCGAAGCCAGCGCGTTACCACTGTACTAGCCAGGTAATCTGAAGGCGAATCCTCCCAGATATGAAAGTAATATCCCCATACATGGATGTATAAGCCTGTGTACTGAAGCAGCTGTTCTGAAAAGGAAGAAGGTCGAGCATCTGTAGAAGATTTTCGACTTATCTGATGAAGAGTTAACCATTGTACGTTTGCGATGTATCCTATAATGACATGGTTAGGAAAGCCTATCCAAATGGGCTTAACAATTTATAATATAAATTTAAAAAAGTTTAATATATAACAAAAAATTGCAGTCTTCCGCTGTCAACAAGGTTCTCCAGATAAGAGCTTCTGATTTGGTAATGGTATGATAATAGTGATAATTATAATTATCATTGAAATAATAATAATAATAATAATAATAATAATAATAATAATAATAATAATAATAATAATAATAATAATAATAATAATAATAATAATAATAAAAATAATAATAAAGTGTGCTTTACGTCACGGACTCCCTTTTCAATCAAGGGCTAGGACGGTAGCCTTCTTGCGAAGGATTTGTTTTGGCAGATGCAATTGCTACCCTGAGTGCATGCCCTTGCTAACCTCAGACCGTGGCGTGGCGCGAACCCTCAACCTGACGCCTCAAAGTCCCGGACGCTACTGCTTGAGCCATGGTGACTACAATAATAATAATAATAATAATAATAATAATAATAATAATAATAATAATAATAATAATAATAATAATAATAATAATAATAATAATAATAATAATAATAATAATAATACTTAGATAGAAATGAATTTTAATAAAAAAGAATGCATGCTGTACATAAGCATATAAAGTTTAACATTTTAGAATATAACTAAAATATCAACTCCTAATTTGGAATATTTATACACGGCGGAGAAATTTTAACAACAATAAAGAACAGAAATATTATGCTTGAAACCCGTAGACTACTGAAAGCTAAAGTGAAAATGCTCCAAAATATTCCATCTCCAATATATGCCAATGTCGAAAGAGGTCAAGAAAACTTTCGAAAAAAACCAGTTTAATAAGAATACAATGAAACACATTCCATGGAGAGATTATACAAAGCATAAAGTGTCTTTACAGTGTTACACACTGGAGTAGTATGTGGCCCTGAGGATATTGTATTCATTCACCAACTAGGTAAATATTCTAGGGAGGGAAAGCAAAGACCATTGAAAGTAGCCTCTGCGAGAGGGGACACATGAGGAGAAATATTGATAAGGAAGAAAAGTCTAAAAGACCTTCAAGA
>JAXCGZ010005885.1:0-60000 GCA_037179515.1 Halocaridina rubra | reverse complement strand
TCCCCTCATAATGTGTAACATCCAACTCTCCGGGGCACTCAAATATCCAGCCTCATGCCTTGCAGGTGCAGGATAAATAGACTGGCACTGGACACAAGAACATGCAACAAATCTGACCTCCTCCTTATCGACCTCATGACTACCATCCTTGCCAAATAAAACGATCTCTCCACACCAAAATGATGCTTATCATGAGAGTCCTTCACCATCCTTGCGCAAACATCCTTAAACCAGCATCCGACAAGTCTCTCAAACTGGTTAGCCAAGCTCTGGGAACCCGAGTCAACAAGTCCACTCTGTTCCTCTCAGTAGCAACGTAGGTCACTGTGAGGTCCAATTGAAGCTCCCTAACCAAGTCCCAAAACAACAACAAGTGCCTCCGGACCAAAACCTCAGACATCCCACTAATTTTGATCCTATAATCTTCAACAAGAACAGACTCCAACTACTGCTTGACAGTCACAGAATCAGTCATCACCTCAATAGCCCCCAAGTCTCACTTCAAAGCAAGATTCACACCCCTGACAACAGCTTCCAGCTCGACAATATTTATGTGGCCATGATCGTCCTTATTTCTCAGCCACTCTGCAGACTCGACATTTTTGCCACCAATCTCAACTGCCACTCCAAAAGCAAGACTGCTTGCATCACACCAAACTCGACCTCTTCTACAGCTATCAACATGGAACAATCCCCTCACAGGATCATCAACCAACTTCCTCTCCACAATGCCTCTCATCAAATGACATGTTCTATCACCAATGCCATCATCCCAACGGTCACCTTCACTCTGGCACATCACATAGCTGCAAGCAACTCACAGCTAACTGCGCACAGGATAGTGCCTAACAAACTGGCCACACAACGAGAATAATTGCCTTCTTGTCAACACTGTTGAGATCAGCCAAGCTAGAAATCTTGTTTCCTTGACAGAACTCCACCGCTCCCTCACTGTTTCTCGAAAGTGATAATCCCAGAACTCGACCTCCCACCAACTCTTCAGGAGGCTTAGTCTCTAAACCAAACTTGGACAAGTGATTCACAACCTCAGAAACAGACACAATATTCTCATTGACGATTATGTCATCAATGTAACTGTCTGTGGCATCTCTTATTCGATCATCCAGAGCCAAGACAGTTTGCAAGATTTTAGACATTATTTTGGGTGCGCAGTTCAACTAGAAGCCCAGTCGAGTGAGGTGGTAAACAACACCACCATGAACCACACGTTGATAGCTCCACAAAGACTCATCAACATGAACTTGAAGATAGGCCACTCTCAAGTCAACTATCTTGAGGGGCTCAGGCAAGTATCTTCAACACCGAACCATCTCATCACACAGTCTTTAAATTCCTTCATGGTTATGATAGAGTGGATAGGGATCGATATTTTGATATGACAGGCTCTAGAACTAGAGGTCATAGTTTGAAGCTTCGTAAGAAAACTTCTTTGCAGGATGTAAGGAAATACTTTTTCAGTGTAAGAGTAGTTGATAACTGGAATTCGCTAAGCGAGGAGGTAGTTAATGCTATCTCAATCAATAGTTTTAAGGACAGGTATGATAAGTATCACTAAGTACAAAATGGAACCGATCAGGAGACGGGAAGATACGGGCTTTGGGTAATTACAATTAGGTAATTACAATTAGGTAGTTACACCAGGATGATTCTCACCGAATCCATTCAACTCTCGGAAATCTAAAACAGGACAAACCATGTCCTTGCTGATCTGCGTAACAGCCATTAAAGGAATAATTCCCTCCATGTTTTGTTGATCCTTGCTCCTTACCAACCATTCCTTCTAAACCCAACTCTCCAGTTCTTTGTTGAAAGCTTCCCTAGTAAAAGTATCAAGTGAACTCTTGTAACATCACACAGTGTTCAAGAGGTGTGGTTGGCAATTTTTACTCCAACACCATTTAACAATCCACCGCCTTCCATCAAATTTGGCCACAATATCACTTTCTTCGATAACAATGCCATTATCCATACCAGCAGCGAAGGCAACAACATTACTAATTGTAGCTTGAATAATCCCATCAGACAGAAATCTCACCTTTCCATTGCAAAATTCAAGGTCACCCAGCTTCTCAGTTAAGTCCACCCCCAAGACCGCTTCAATGCCATCCATCAACGTCTCTGTGACCACACAATCCACCAAAACAGCCACTCCACCAACACTGACAGTCACCACTAAATACCCATCACAACGAAGAGCATCATTATTAACGGCTCTCACCGAATCCACTGCACCCCGTGCACCACACACCCACGGGGTCAACATTGAACGTGAACACCCTGTTTCGATGAGAGCTCTGACACTTCTCCCCTATACAACTACATCGACAACAGGTAGCGCCGATATGCCCCCCATAGAAGAACTTCAATGCACAAGTTCCTCCCCTCTAGCTTCCCTGACCAGATGTCCATTAGGGCAATTGGAGGCTATATGACCCTCATCCTCACATGCCCACTTGACGGCTTTGCCTTGCTCCTACAAAATTAAATCAAATGTGGATCATCACAATGATAGCAGTGCCTTCCAGAGCATTGATAATTCTCAATGGAATCACTCTCGGCATTGACTTTCCCTTGAAGATAATCCGACTGACCACAACACCAATTGCTTCACCTCAACAAGCCGGCGACACAGCACCACCCTGAGCAGCCCCACCAGCAACAGCAACAACTGGGCGTTCAACAAACTCAGACATCAAAATCCTTGCTCTATCAACTATAACTGACAAAGGGATAGAACCAACGTCCGCCATTGCTCTCAACTCCCTAGATATGGGACCAGGGAGACCAACAACAGATGCCCTCAGCAATAGAATGTCTGATTCAACATCAGCTAGGTGAGTCAATTTATGCAGATCAACCAAATAAACATCAACCAGCTCATCACTCCATACTCTCCTTGAAAACGATTCATAAGCCTGGAAAGAGTTTGTAGCGAACGCCTCCAACAGAGCCATTTTAATCACATCGTAGATGCTCTTCTCCTTAGTTACTCAACACGCTGTATACAGCAAATGCACTACCCTCTAAAAACATAGGTAACACCACTGCCAAATCGTCTAAGTTCTTCAACTTTTCAATCAAGTTTAATTTTTCAAGTCACTCCACAACACTTCACGAGCTATCAAATGATCTCACAAAATCAGTTAGCTTCAAATACGACATCTTTCAGGGCCTAGATAGCTTGTGGTTAAAGAGTAACTCGCCTCCAAAGCCGGTTTATAGCACGTCACAAAAAGAAAAACTTCATTAGCAACCAAAGACGGCAGCTGACAACCAGCAACAGCAAAGGGCCCCTCACACCAACACAGAAAAACAATGAACTAGCAGCATGGCATCTCAATGGTCACTTATTCACTTCTCCTCACTTGTCTTTCCACACTAACTACACCTCATTAATTTCTAATCACCTCCACTTTATCACCATCTCATTATCTTTTCCTAATCACCTTAACCTCTCTAACAATACACTCACCACAATTGCAGTTCATAAAGAAGTATAAAGTTTTATTGAAGTAGATGTACAGTACTTTATTCCCCCATATACCACCAATAAACTGTCTTCCTAGTCCACCAGACTCTAGAATGGAAAGGTATGGAAATATATTACCAATGAATATGGTGGATTTTTATATGGACCTAACACACCATTAGCAACTGAGACCTCATACTCCACTGGATGCACAGTGTGCTAGCTCTTCTACTATTATCCTCGCCCCTAGGCTGTCTTTTGAGAATGTGGTCATATTACTTGATGCCAAACAGCACTTTTGTATGTTGTCATAGTTCCCTAAGAACGGATTCTTAAGAGGTGAACTTTGAATGTGTTTCTTAATTGTTCTTACCTCATTACTCAAGGAACTATTAGCTTTATGTAATTAAAAAAAAAAATCTCATGTGCAGAAAATATAGCCCCTCAATCCAATCATCCACATTAAAGAAATTCGGACCATTTTAGGGAAAAATTTGTATCATTAGACTATGTTCTAGATCAGCCTTTGTTTTTGCAAGATGGTGTTCTCAAAGCTTCCCATATTACAGGTGTATCACTTTGCTATGAGAAAATTCCCAATCTCTCCTTTCTGAAGGATTCAGCGACTTGTGGCATATGGTAGCATATAAAACGACTTAAACCACTGGAGCTATATTTCATGATTAAAGGACTTACAAAGGCTAATATTATGCCTTCTTAGAAAGTCTGAAGTTAGCGAAATCTTTGAACCATTTTGACCAGCATTTGCCTTTGTCATTAGCTCACCTTAAATGATGACCGGATTGTCGTCCATTTGTTTCACCTATCCTTTTTCAAGTATTTGAGAGTAATTCTTTTGAGAAGTTATCTCGATTCCTGCTTTCATGCCCATGAACCTGCTAGAAATGTTTATATCTACATTCTTGCCACAGGCTGATATTCTACTATATCTGTGGTAGTCTTCACTTCTAAACAGTATGCGACAAGTGTAGTCCGCATATTTTTCTATTTGTACAGTAAAGCTGTCTACCACTTACAGGTGGATCATTTGCCACGAGAAAATTACCAATCTCTCCTTACTGAAGGATTGAGAGATTTGTGGCATATGTTAGTATATATGACGACTTAAACCACTGGACTTATATTTCATAATTCAAGGACTTGCAAAGGCTTATATTGTGCCTTCTTAAAAAGTCTGAAGTTAGCGAAATCTTTGAACCATTTTGACCAGCTAATTGTCTTCGTCATTAGCTCACCTAAAATGGTGACCGGATTGTCGTCCATTCATATCACCTGTCCTTTTTCAAATATTTGAGATAATGTTTTTGAGAACTTATCTCTATTCCTGTTTTCATGCCCATGAACCTGCTAGAAATATATATACTGTATCTATATTCTTGCTACTTAGGCTGATATTCTACTATATATGTGGTAGTCTTCACTTCTAAACAGTATGTGACAAGTGTAGTCTGCATAATTTTTCATTTGTACGGTAAAGCTGTCTACCACTTCAGTATACAGGTGTTACACGTGTTAACCAAGGTTAATGCCAGTATCTCAGGTTGGATGAGTTATTCACGTATAACAATGAGGTTACTACCAGCTGAAATAACCTGTTTGCAAGATTAATTTGTATTATACTGTCAGATAGGTGTAATACTAACGTATTACTATACAGTACTTTGATTAAATGAACATTACAGACTGTTGAACTTTTATGAACATTATGATCATATTTTGTGTGTTTTATTTCTCAAGAGGTTTTTCTTCTCTTTCTCAAACATATCTCAATTATGGTGGCTAGCTAGCTAGAGAATGTCATTATTAGGAAATTGAACACTTATATCTAAAATTGAAGAAATAAGCTGCTGTTAATATAAATCGAGATAAAAAACAATTTATAGCCAAGTCTTTATTCATGACCTTTTTTCTCGAGGGTACATACTGAAACTAACTGTATATACAAGTAGGCTTATATTTCACGATATAAATACTACTTTGGTTTTCACTATCACAGTGCAGATAAGACTAAGATTATGTAACTATTATTGGTGTTTATTTCATACACACAATGTTATTTATTTAGGTATTGAAAAGCATTTACATGTAAAAGCATTTAGGATATTCTCCCTGTTCAAGATATTCTCGAAAATATTCCTCCAGCTCATTTTTATAGTATACTAGGAATACTGTAGTGGTATTTTGGAAAATTCATTTTAAAGAGAAATTAATTTTGAAACTTCATCAGTTTCAGCATAAAAAGTTGCATTATAATGAGGCTTTGCCTTGTTAACGAATTTTAACATGCAGATGTATGAATATGATTAAATAAGTATATGATTACAGAAATGCAATGACTTATTTCTACCGAAAATTATTTCAGATAAAGAGACCTGTTACCTCCATGGCAGAAGCTCTCTCTAAAGTCTATACACTCTTCAGAGGAAATATTTGAAGCATAGCAACAGCGATATCTTTTCCTCAAACATCGCCAGATTCCTTGGACAAGCACCAAGGAATAATATGACAAACATTCGTTGTTGAGGACTCTTTTGGAAATGAATAAATTCTCCCTTTTAGAATAAACTTTTCCAAACATCTTTATACATATTAATTCTATTTAATAGTGTTTATACCAATGTCTGACGATGAAGGCTTGGCCTCTAAGGGATTGCAAACCAAAGCTGCAGCAAACTTTTACCAAAATTAATTTCCGTCAGAGATTTATTTACTACATGGGAGAATCTTTCTCTCTCTACACTCACTTCAAAGAAGACATTTGGAGTATGGTGTGTTGTGAACTGAGTAAATTATGCAGGCCTTTCATGCTATGCCAATTATTATGTGTTGTTAATGTTGTGTATGTGTGTATTTAACAACACACATTGGCACAGCATCAGAGAGGACTGAATAATTTACACAAATCGCAAGACACCATATTTCAAATATCTCCCATGAAAATATATAGAGAGTCCTTCTCCCATAGAGGGAATACATCTCTTTGCATGAAATAAACTTTCTTACAGACTTAGTGTGCAAGCTTTTGAGAGCCAAGCCTTCATCATCAGGCACTGAAATAAACAGTATTGAAACATACTCTGGGAAAAAGGCGATGGTATTGAAAAGCTTCCTTAAAGGCCAGTAAATCCTCAACAATTAGTATTTAAGTCCTAGTATTCCCTGGTGACTGTACAAGGAATATGGAGAATAATGAGGAGATATCTCTGGATACTATTGGCATAGCAGTGACGTGCATAATATATGCAGCTTACAAGAAACCATGCTGCAACTATATAATTCGAAGAGAGTTTCTAGAGGAAGCTCTTACATTGGCATAACAGATCACTTTGTGAATGTCGTGTGGATAATGTTTGTATGTGGATTATGCGTGCATGTATGAATGAGTTGTGTGTGTAGGTTGTGCATGAGTGTGGGTTGTAGAAGTGGGTTGTAGAAGTGTGTGGATCGTGTGTGTATGTCATGCATGTGTGCGCGTGCTGTATTTTGCATGTGTGTGTTATGTGAACTCTGTGTGTGTATGTTGTGTGTAGTTTGTGAGCACTGCACATGTGTGTTGAGTGCATTGTGTGCTTGTGTTGTGTGCATGTGTGCTGTGGGTATGTGCATTGTGTTTGTGTTGTGTGCATGTGTGCTGTGGGTATGTGCATTGTGTGTGTGCACTGTGTTGTGTGTGCATTGTGTCTTGTGTTGCGGGTATGGGTACGTTATAAAATTGTGATGTGTGGGGGTGTGTACATTGTGTTCTGTGTTTTGTGCATGTGATTGTATTGTTCACTGTGTAAGGTATGTGAGTTATGCATGTGTTGTGTGTGCGCATTGTGATGATATAAGAACTACGCACACACACAATATAGTTAATCAAGTTGTATAATTGCAACAGTCTCTCTCATCAAAATATATACAATTCTCATAACATTTTACTCCTGATACCTGCCATATATAATACATTTGAGTTAAAATTGGTTTACTTATTTGCGATTCATTACAGTATTACTGATCTAATTTTCAATTTCTTTTGTTACTAAGATTGACCATAAAAGAGCTGAAAAAGCATTTTCAAATGGATATCCAAGCTTTCATGAAAAGTCATGCTAATATAAATAATGTATAATGTTATGCATTTTAAAATAAATTACAACTGTATATATATGGAGGTAAATCATTCCTTTATCATTACTAAAATACTAAAAACCTACCTGAAGACTAATTTCTCTTGCATACTGTAAAAATTAATCAGTAAAATGTATGATATATAGCTTTAACAAAGATCTTGGGCATAATTTAAACAATATACTTAATAAAGTATAAATTAATGGCTTAGCCATATATATCTTACACTTTGTCAGTATACTGAATGTGAATATTAATGTGCTGTTAAATGAGAGATCAACTGGTTTTTAAAAAGCAGAAAACAAGCAAGACACTGAACATTTACAGTTGATAGAATTAATCTTGATTAATAATACATTCTGACGTTAGATTATATAAAAAAATATACCAAAAAATGAACAAATCTACTAAGTACAATGGGTCATATGTCAAAAACACTTGTAAAGATGACGCAGATCATTATTATTGACTGTGTAAGATATAGGTCATAAGGAACTTTACCGAAACTAATATATCAGTAAATCCTATGGTATATATAGTAGTTCTTCCTACTGGTAAAATTATAATCAACATGAAATACAGGCAGAAATATGGTATACTGAATGCACGATATTTTTTATAAAAAAAAATACTAGAATGACTAGTTTTTTCTTTGAACGATATACAAAATATACTTTGTGCTACAAGTTAACTACCTTGATATAGTTACATAAGCCATAATATAATCTTCCATTATAAAACAATGTACAGTTTTTAAAAAGTAAATAAAGATAAAATTGACACAAGTCCCCAAAAAGGTATTAAGTAGAATACATACAGCATCATTCATAAATTTCTCAGCAATCGTTAACATAGATGAAGACTTTAAAGACAATAATATACAAAGTTTATAGCTGTATATATTAATATTTATTCAATAACCCATAATACTACTCTTCACTCATACATGGATCATGGTGATGAAGTGAAGCAGGGCAGTGAAGGGGGACTTTCGGCATCCCTTTATTCCAAAGAAGCTAGCAGTGCTTGAGGTGTATTAGTTTCTGGTGAGTGTGTGTACTTTGCCTCGGCCACCCCTTTACAAAGAGGTTAGTGGTCATTGTATGTGTAAGTATGTATAAAATAATCACACATCTAACTTTATATGATGAATTTCATGTAGAAATTAGTAAGATGGTCAGTGGTATAGCATGAGAACTGAGGCACCTTGGCTTTTATGATACTCTTGCTAATCTTCACTGCATTTCATTACTTGTGTTGCAAAAAGATAAAAAGCAGGGAGGGACTCTGATCTCTGCTGACAGTCCCCTTTTAAGAGGTCATATAAAGATTGTGTATATAAAATGTAGGATGAATAAGTTGTACACGTTTGAGCTCATTCATTCATATACGCTTTTCTTAATCCATGACACGATATATTTCCAGTATCATATTAACTATATCTGCACAGCAGTATAATACCACGAGGTATTCGGTTTATACAAACCACAAACATATACAGTACATGTGTATACGGCAATATATACAATATAATGCTAATATGAATGAGAAATATTAAATTTTATTTAACGCTTAAAAATCTTGCTTATATCAAATTGAAATAGACGTAACAAGAGGTAGGTATTTAAGTGAAAAATGGCCTGGATGATATGCAAGTACTGCTTCAGGTAGAGGCTATGTAAAGAGGTTTAAAGTTAAAGAGTAATCTCTAGTGACTATGCAAACTCTACTTTCATCATCGTTTAACACTATATTCATGAATTTGAATAACTATCAAAATATACAAGTACACTGCTCAGAAGGCAGGAAAAGTAAATTGATGACACCTGAACAAGAATGTGCTTATTCTCTCCAGCTGATAAACTCTCTCTCCATGTCTGACAAGCTTGTTACCACGCCATTCTGCCATCTGCAAGGCTAGCATATGCTTACCCTCAGTATTAGTGCAAATTGAAAAAATTTACTTGGTATGCAGTAAACAGACAAATTTTCTGGTTCCACAAATAAATACTGCATTGTTGATGCATATTACAGAAGCAGCAGTAGGACTTGGATAAATGAACATTCATCAGAATCCTTAACTATCCTTCTACGCATCAGGAAAATGATCCTGTTAAGTTTCTGAAAGGCAAAATTTTCAGATATTTTCAGAAAATGTGTAATTACCTACTTTAAAAAATAAATCAAACTTTACAAACACTATGCTCTCCAATTCAATTCTTCAGCTTCTCTTTCATCTAGCAACTCCCTGAATCTTGAGCATTAGATAATAGCCATGGTCTCATCAAAAGTTCTTTAATCTTAAAGAGTATATAATAAAGCATCATTTCATATCAAAAACTGCTGATCAAAAATATAAACAAACAAAAACTTAACTTCAGTAACATATGGTCACAATATATATACTAGACTCAAATGTGTAATTCCGTTCTCATGTATTTTGTTTGCAGAAAAATAGCCATTTGACTTAATGACCCATGTGTTTTTGTAATGCTAAACAAACTGCTCTTGCAAAGCTCATACCAAGATAAAGAAATAGAACAGATGTCAAAAGAAATGTTATGACATAAAAATCTAAATTTTAAAATCAAGGGTCAATACCTAGGCCTAAACCAGTCCACCTGTCAGGGGTAAGAAGAAAATAACGATCCATGGCAAGACAGAAACGGGTTCTATACACTTCTGGAGACACCACAGTAGGTAGCTTGCCAGCACCTCCACCCAACACACTTCCCTTTATTATGGTTTCCAGTTTTTTGTCCCAAGTGAATGTACGAATGTAGTCTGAAGTGGAAAAAAATTGGCAATGTTAAAATATGGGTTTACAGTCATGAGCTACAAAACATACTGCTAATAATGCATTTTTCTTTGCAATTCTAAATGCTAGACTTGGCAGAACATTACTGGAAATAATATTTCTGAAAGAGGGAGAGATATAATTGCAAGCTGATTTTCTCTGAATATTATAGGATGCAACTACAAAAGATTCCTTGTTAGTGGAGGAAAATTTATTCTCTGTTCATATTCCTTGCATAAGTGGATAAGATGGGCTGCCATGATAGCGGGGAAAAAAGTATTAAACATTCATAATTCCTACATTTTCTAAAACAAATGACAATATTAAAAGCTGGACAGAGTATGCTGTAAACCTGATTCTTCTATGGGTTTGTTTTAGTTATGGCCACCGAGCTAGCTTCAGAATCTTATGATACATAGCATGCATCATGCATCGGTGATATTTTAGCTCACATTATAAAGTAATATGAAGTACTCAAAGTAAATCACGATGCGTAGGACTGGCATTCCTTTTGGAACAATTATCCTACCTTGTATACGAGTTTTAGAGGCTACTTCAAGGAAATAATTCCTGTATTCTTGCACTGATGCAATGAGATTAAAAAAAACAATAACCTAAAATTTCCATCTATTAAACAAAGGGAGCACATATATTTGTGATCCACTAAGAAGTAAGGCCTTTCTCAAACCTGAAGCTACGAATATTGTTCGGTTATTACTTCTTCTACAAATAAAAGTTAAGAGGCCCCTAATAATTTAACCTAAAGCATGGGTCAGGATTCGGACCCTGAACATGTTATTTCGGAGCAGAGGCTTCAGCTTATGAAAACTTGAAAAAATTATATAGGCGACTACCGCAATTTAAAAAATTCTTGAAGTGCATTATTTATCCCGCATCAACTCTGGTTTAAAAAGTAACAGTATAAAAGGTTTTCTTTCCCTGTCTGATGAAACTTAATATCAAATATATATCATAATGACCATCCGCAAATGCTTTTGTAACTTCTAGCATAATTTTGGAGTCGTTATCTAACTACACTTTTCATCTGAAAGTCAAATACAATTCCTTTACATAATCAATCAGAATAATGTAATATAAAAAATTTTGCATTTATACAGAAATAATTTCAAAGATATCAAATAAGTCTTGGTTACACAATGCATGATCAATTATCATCTGAAAACTGAAAAGTACAATTCATTACTTTCACGGTTAATTTGAGTTTTTGTATTTGTCCTTAACATTCTACTGTCAGTTTTTACTTCAGTACTTAAAATAAGCTGACCACACATTATAAATACAATTTCATAACAACGTTTCTTTTCATCAGATATCTAAATCATGTAATGGCATGCACATACAACATTTTCGATGTGTTTTGAAAAATGTAAAGGCATTAAGTTTTTATTATACTGGGTATTTTTCACTCTGCTTATAAAAAATCTCAATTAAAGTTCTTATTTTTCTGTATTCCAAAGAGTTGAAATGTACATGGCCATCAAAATGAGAGGGTTACTACACTAAAATTAAGTTATATAATTACTTTTCTTTAATGTCGGCTATAAGAACAAACTTACCTATTATACCAACTATGAGCTGGTTGGCAACACTATCAATTCCCACAAGAAGTGAATAGTCCATTATCAGCTGTTTAGACAAGAGAGCCGTATCTTGCTGAATAGCTCTGCTTAACACAGTCTTGCTATGGGGTCGTACATACAGTGGCGATGAGCAAGCCATTCTTAATAGGTTTTCGTCTAGTAGAACCAACTCTGACTCCTAAAATAATATGGGGAGAATCTTTAGTAATATAATGAATATATACAATAATAAATGCAATGACTAAACATGCTCTGAAATTATTAAAAAGATTTTGCAGTTTTACATCTCGTTGCTTCTCTTAGTACTCCCATTTACTAAAAACGATTTCAGATTTATTTTTACTCTTTCTCAAAAAATTCTGTTAAGAGTTCATCATAAACCTCAGAAAAATCTGATCGGGGTATATACTACATATTTGATAAGAAATAAATGTTTACAATTAGAAATTATGAAGGGCAATGCTGACAGTTAAATGGATATATGGAGTTGCAAAACACAAATATATATTGTTTAATAATATTTAGTACAGGAGATGCTAAAAACCTAAAGTATTAACTAACAGCCGATTAATAAACATCTAAAATGTACAAAAAATATTCAAAAATTTTACACAATTCCTGATTACACAAATATATTCATAACCTCCAAATTATCACATTGGCAGAGGTGCTTACAGGTTGATTTCTTACTAATTCTTTATCTTAACCTTATATATTATGTCACACTGATACACAAGTTTTCTAAATCTTAATTACCGCTTTGCCAGAAGTGTTTACAAGTCGATTTCTTATAGATCCTTTAAGATCAAACTTATGGGTTATGTTACGCTGATAAAACAAGTTTTCCATGACCAACACGTCCATTCGTTGAGCTTTATTCGTAGTGGCATTTTTGTAGCCAATACGATACACACCTGCCATATATAAAAGAAAATTTTAATATTAATTCGGAATGGGTATGTTCTATGTTAGACAACGTAAAATACTTAAATTAATTGTAATCTTCAGAACTGCTGCATATAATTAATTCAGTTCCAAATTGAGCATGAATATGTAATAAAAACTCATTCGTCTTATATAACAGGTTGTATGAACAATATTTTCTAAAAAAAATTTTTTGATAATGATGTGCATTTCTTTGGCTATATTACCTTAAAAACATTGGCTATCATAATGGGCTTTGTAACATATGCATTACATTGAGGAAAATGAATGTTTGCATTTCCTTCGAAATATTAAAAATAGCTACATACTCAAAGTCTACTGTATAATATAAAAACCTGATAATTTTATTTGATTGCTCAATAATGCACACTCCAACATATCTTCAGTTGTCTCCATACCCTGAGACAGAGCTTAGATATACCTTCTTCAACGTATAAGCCATGCAGCTACCAAACTGGCTAAGTCTGATGGACCTTCCAACATGACAAGTAAAAGAAGAGATCATATTATGGGAAACTTCCTACTCTTTGTAATATTACAAAGAATGAAATCATTCAGCCTTAGTTACATGAAAAACTATTAATATGGCATTTTATAGCCCTCCTTAACTGCAGATCTGCTGAGTTAAGGCAACATCACTAACACAGATCCAGTGCATCAAGTGACAAGACAAGCAACAGTCTAAAATCGTTTTAATCAAATTGGATGATACGTCAACTTTTTCATTAAAAATATATGCATATAGTTTTAGAAGCGATTCCCATGCAGAGTTTACACAAATTTTATTAGTACTAGTGGAAATGTAATGATTTACTATTGATAAAACTGAATAATTATCATACGCTTTTCAGTCTCGTTTAGAGAGTGGTTCTTTAGTTTATTCTTTGACATTTATCCTTATAATGTAATAGTAACCATACGTGAGTTCTTTCAACTGCTGCTGTTAGTTTATTTCAGTATTTATATAACTCACTATATCATTTGGTAATCTTTGTGACAGCAACTGTATTAATTTATTTGTGTTCAATATCTTTTCAACCTCAATACATTTTACATACGCATTCTGGCTATGATGTTTCATTTAGGAGCACATTTCTCTCTTCAAGTAATCTTCATTAGTTTTCAGCTGAACTGAGATTCTGCATTTATATTTACTCTCAAGAATGCTTTTGCTGTTTAGCTTTGATTCTCCAAGCTATAATGTCTCATTTCAGAGCACATTCCCCTCTTAAAATCATCTGCATTTGTTTTGCGGTGAACTGAGATTCTGCGTTTATATTTACTCGCACGAATCATTTTTCCGTTAAGTTTTGATTCTTCTATTTCTTCCATTTCTGATTAAGGTAAAGTTTTCACGCCCTATTACTGAATATTCTTAGAACAAATTTCATATTATATAATCTAGGTTTTAAAACTTTCTACAATGATAATTCTCTAAGGCATAACATATATAATACGATTCTAAGTTTTGTATCATAAGCTTTGCATATCAATTTTTTATGAATGCGACACCAGGAAAGGCAATGAAAATCGCCCTCATCGAGCCTGGGCACGATGAAAGCATTAAGAAAAGAGAAACAGAGATGGGGAGTGTTGGGACTTGTCAGATGTGAGGAATAATAAGAGATGTGTAAGGAATATCAGAGAACATTTGTTGTTGATGTAGGCATTGAATAAGAACTGTAACTGAAGGAAGACTTAACATCGAACTGTCCTGGACAGTCCTATTTAAGTCTAATAGACCAGCTGTATTATTGCAACAGGCAGAATTATTATATTGATAAAGTGTGCAACTTCCTTTAGCTTTGTGATGGGCTTCCTGATTAGACTTAAAAAAGTGTTGTTCTCTTTTATCTAGCAAAAGCATATCAGTCACTTGTTTTGTATTTGGTGTAAGTGTCTTTGGGCAGTTAGGGTAATACTAGTTTTGGTGGTGATGAGGGAAGGTGATTGGAACCCAGAGTTTTGAGTACCTTCCATGATGTTATGGGAGCTACATTTGATGAACGAAAGGTGTGGTTTGTAGATGATGGTAGGCAGGGTGTTTGGCGGGTGAATATATATATGTCGATAAATGTCATTTTGGGTGAATTGGGGTGATTTGGTTTTGTGTCTGGGTCATCAACAAACAAGGCCAACATTTTGGCATTGAAATTATCACCCAGGATGATGTTCATTTTTGGTAATAATTCGAAATTGTGGGATGTAGTTGTTAATTTCTGTATTTGTGACTGTTATTGTCTGATGTGTTGCTAGTAGTGAATGAGAAATCTTTTTCAGCTCTATTCCTGCTTTTCAAAGTACTATATAAAACCAATCAATGTCGTCTTAACTTACAATGTATTTGAGATAAATTTCCACTCTAGTAAAAAACTGGTGTCCCTTCATCCAGATTTTGGATTACTATACTAAACTGCAGTTCACTCACTGCTCTTTGACGGTAGAAAAGTGGTTCTGCATTAATTTACCTCTTGGAAGTTTTAGTCTCTCGAGATAGAATGTTCTCTGCTGGCTTGATAACAGTGATAAGAGGGAAAGCATAATTGTTTTTGAAGTCTCCTTGAGCTGGGGGTCTACATCCACATTGCCAACATAGATTGTAAAATGAATCATCAACGAAAACAAGTGGCTATAACTCTATGCTGTATCTTTTTTAAGTGACTCGATTCTGGTTTGGTTATGCCTTTACCCGAGAGACTTTGATGGGCTTCATGGAAACTGCACGGTACTTTCTTTTCTAAGAAATTGCCTTTAAAAAGGAACTGCCAAAAAGTATTCTTCCTCATAAACAAAGAAAATTAAAAGAGTGAAAATCTCCACATTTGGAATAGTTCAGCAGAAAGTCTGATATATAAAGACAAAATGAAGTATCTTAACAATAACATACTGGACCTAGGGTGGAAGAATCTTCGTCGTGGGTCCATCCTCCAGATCTACAAATCTGAAGAGGTTAACCAAAGCAGTAGAAAAACTGCAATGGAAGCCAAACCGCCACAACAAATGAAGTGCAGCAACCTGAGAGCAGCTTCGATTTACGCAGACAAATATCTCCTTTTTTAACACACACAACACAATAGTTTTTACTCTGAGAAGATATTCTCCAGTATTCATTTTTTGAAGTCTTTCTAGATGGAGTCACTGGGCTCAATCTAGAACCCAACAACAACATATGTTCAACATATTCCGAACCCATCACTTCGAGTTTACACATCATAATTTCAGTAATCTGAAACTCACGCAGAAACTGGATTTACTTCACCTGTACAACACCTGCTGGAATGAAACACTACTCAAATACTTGAACCTACTCACAATGGCTCTTACACTCTCCTTTACACCCATCTCATATTCCTACCTCACTCCATCCCTCCAATCCACCTATCCTTCCCACACCAACATCCCTGACCATCATTACAACCCTCTCCTAATGCCTCACCCCTACTTACACCCCGATCCTTACCTCCATGCAGCAGCAACTGCCACAGACCACACACTCAACAAACATTCTCCAATTTAGCACAGATGGCATAAACACCATAATACAAGAACTCGCAAACTTTACCTAACTACAGAAATCACACATCGCTATCTTACAAAAAAACGAAACTACACAGGACTCATGAAATTACCATATTTTATAACTTCACCATTATAGGACCTGCAGAGGCAGAGTCTTTGGTGAAGGTCTATCCTCAGGAGCTGGAATTCATAGAGGAGCCACAAATGAGGCCAAACTGGCTCAACCAACCCTTGCCCATCATGGGGCACGGGAATCTGGGAGAGGCTTCAGTGATGAGAGCGATTACCTCTTCTCTCTACACATCACACAAACATTTTTCCTACACTGAAAAATGTCTTTAGCAGCCATTTCTCTAAGACTCCTTCTAGCCAAAGAAACAGAGCAAATCAAGGAAACACTATGGAATATTACAATGCACACAACTACAAATGGCACCAACATAACATGCACACCCTTGAGAACTCTGCAGGAACACCCACAATCTGCAGTTATTTCCCCTTAAGGACTCGGGGCTGTTCAGCCAGGCAACTCAGGGAAAAACGTAACAATTAGACAAGACTGGGTTGGTGACAGCAGTGCTAAACTCCTCATACTGGTTCAAAAGATCCATTAACTTCACTGACAGCAGCGTGAACACAAAATCCCTCTCCTCTTTCCATATGACACTATGATAAAAATACAAGCAAAGGATGCACTAGCAACACATCAGATAAAAAACAGCCAAATACAGAACCTAACAACTACATCCCAGAATTTCGAATCATCAACACACTATACATCATCCTGGGTGATAATCTCAATTAAAAAATGTTGGTCTTGTTTGTATATGGCCCAGACACAAAACCAAATAACCTCGATTCATCCAAAATGGCAGTTATCAACATACACAAATTCACTCACCAAGTACCCTTCCTACCATCATCTACAAACCACACCTTTCATTCATCAAACCTAGCCCCCATAACATCATGGTAGGTGCTCAAATCCCTGGGTTTCAACCACCTTCTCATCATCATCATCACCAAAACTAGCATCACCCTAATTGCCCAAATGACACTTACACCAAATACAAAACAAGTGACTGAAAAGCTTTTGCTAATAAAAGAGAACAACACTTTTTAAGTCTAATCTGCAAGCCCAACACAAAACTAAACAAAGCTGCACATTTTATTAATATAATACTTCTGCCTGTTGCAATATTTTTTTTTTATGACTGTGACACCAGGACAGGCCAAAAAAATAATAATAAATCTACCCTCATCGGGCCTGGGCACGAAGAAAACAGAGAGAAACAGAGATGGAGAGTATTGTGACTTGTCAGATGTGAAGGGATAATAAGACATGTGTAACGAATATCCAAGAATATTCGGTGTTGATGTAGGCATAGAAAGAGAACCGTAACTGAAGGAAGATTTACCATCGAACTGTCTTGGATACAAACAAACAAACAAACAAACTTTATTTCCATTTCAATACAATGGGTATTCGTCAGCCAGGGCAAGCCCCAACCCCCCACTGTGGTGTCCAACCACAGCAGTACCTGCCAGTAAACAGATTAAACTCTCGGTCTTGGACGGGAACCGATCTTTCGACCTCGTGAATGCGAAGCCAGCGCGTTACCACTGTACTAAATAGGATTGTCCAGGACAGTTTGATGTTAAGTCTTCCTTTAGTTACAGTTCTTAGGCTATGCCTACATCAACACCAAATGTTATCTGATATTCGTTACACATCTTCTATCATCCCTTCACATCTGACAAGTCACACCACTCCCCATCTCTGTTTCTCTTTGCTTAATGCTTTCTTCAAGCCCAGGCCTGATGAGGGCAATTTTCATTGCCTGTCCAGGTGTCAATCATAAAAAAAAATCAAAATACTTATAGAAACACATCCCTAAAGGTAACAGAAAAAGATAACTCTAACTTCACACCACAAATTCAGGACCTTATTAGACAACATGGTACACTAAAATATTCTCCAATACCCCACACCCAGTACAATCAAAATTATATCGCGGGTAAACAGAACCACTATATACATAATGTAATCAACAGCTTATTAGTGTAATCTCTTTGTTTTTCACTGAAATATGGATCAGCACTAGTCTTTGACAGTGTGGCCTAAATAAGCCATAGTAATTTTTTAGTTTTCTGCCGTAGGCTGTACAATATTCCTCTTTTGTGGACTTAAGACAGGTCTAAAGTACAAAATTTTTTAAGTCGTATCTAGACTCACACACGCTTTGTGAGGAAATTTTATAAAAAATTCCATTCATCATAAAAGAGATATACTTACCCACAATTCTTGTCAATACAATAGGAAGGTGCTCCTTTTCACGGCTCATTATATACTGAATATAAGCAGGGCCAAAATCGAGAAAGGAACTCATTTCAAATTTGGACATTTCTTTGAGTATGAACCTGTCATCTGTAAAAAGCAATAGGGCCATGTAAAAATGATGAATATTAGCATTGGTAGTAAAATCAGACATGGCTAACTTTTAAGCTTTAAAACAGCAGCGATCCAACCAAATTTTGTGTAAATCATCTACAGTATACACGAAACATATATAACTGCTGAATGGAACGGCTGCATATTCTCTCTTGAAATCTTGATATAAAGTCAACTATCAATCTACAGATATCTTTACTTATTTCCGATATAAAAGTGAATACATCATCCAAACACATCAAGGCAATTTTCTTTCTGGAAGCAATATGTAATAGCATGCTGAGCTGTTGTAAATCCCAAAATCTCCATACACAACCTAAGATACCATACGAGGTACTAAAAGAGGCACTGACAATACATACAAGGTAATTGAAAGCCTGATGAATCTTCAGTGTAAGTCAACTACTACTACTAATACATAAAAACATAACCATCATCATATACCATGAGATTTGCAGAAGACAGAACCAGATTTGCCACCTCGAGCTTCCCAAGGGATGCAACGAGAAAGAGAGCGAATGTAATGATCCTCCCCATACGGGAACACTAATTTTCGTAGTTGACGAAAGTGCTCAGCAAAGAATATCTGAAAAATCAGAATTTGAAGAGTTGTGAACTAAAATATACTTATCCAATGCCCCTTCAATCCAACAAGGCAAAATTATATTTCAAAGCAAGGAACTAGAACTCTATGATCACAACTTTGAAGATCACATAAATGAAAAGCAATGCTCTCATGAGTTAAGTGCAAAAGTATCAATCCATCCTTTATTTAAGATGGATTACTGATATGCACAAGGATTGTTCCTATGCTTTTAGAGGCAACTTGATCAATAAAACAACATTTTTATAACTTCTTCCTATTTCCAATTAATATTTTGAAGTAAAGTGATCCCTCGTTTATCACAGGTGTTCGGTTCCGGGAACGGCCGCAATAGGCGAAAATCCGCAAAGTAGGATCACAATATATACATAGATATTTTTCATTTATTTTTACCATTACTGTATAAACCCTCCCTGCACTGTTAAAAAACCACCCTTTATTTTATCAATAACAGCGTGCAAGCGTAAATTTATATGAAAGTGAAAGGTAAACTTACCGTGAATGAGGTGATGATGACGTGACATATTCATATACATAGGTATTTTACATTTATTCATACCTTTACTGTATAAACCCTCCCTGCATTGTTAACAAACCACCCTTTAGTTTATTAATAACAGCATGCAAGCGTAAACTTATATGAACGTGATAGGTAAACTTACCATGAATGAGGTGATGGTGACGTGTATTGACTCCAGAGGAAATTATTCCGAAGCCATTACAGATTTACGACTGCATTTTGCGAGAGAAGAACATGGTAATGGGGAGTTGCTGTCGTGTTTCATCTTTTGTTGGAATATGGTCTCGTAAGGAATCATGGCATCGCTGAGAAGATTGCAGAAGGTCACCGAACGAACCATATTATCATGTTCTTGCGAGAGTTGTTGGACTGCTTTCACATGTTCATACATGGCTGCGAGACATTCGAGTGTAAGGCCAGGTTCTTCAATTTCTTCGTGCGTTTCCTCTGGGTGTTCTTCTTCCTCTTCTTCGCTCACTGATTTTGTCATTTCCTCCAAGTCTTCATCAGTCAAAGGCAGCGAGTGGCAGTCGATCAGTTCATTCATGTCTTCGTGAGTCATATCTTCAAAGTCTTCTCCTCCTAGAAATGCAGCCAACTTCACAGCTTTCGCAACTGCCAAGTTATGGACTTCGTCAGGAGCGAATCCCTTGTAGTCGTAGATGACTTCGGGCCACAATTTCTTCCAGCTGGCATTGACTGTGGATGGTTTCACCTCTTTGATTGCATTCTGAATATTTTGAAGGCATGTAGCAATCGTGTAGTTACGCCAGTAAGTCTTCAGTGAGAATTCTGTGTTTGAATCCATGAATTCAACCATGTTCGCCAGGGCAATTCGTGTGCATAGGGCCTTGAACACACGAATAACGCCTTGATCCAAAGGCTGAATCAGTGATGTCGTATTCGGTGGCAGGAAATCTACTTGAACACCGTCATATTTGAGATCAGTTGCGTGGCCACCAGCATTATCTATCAAAAGAAGGACTTTAAATTCAAGGCCCTTTTCTGCAAGATAAATTTTGACCTGAGGGATAAAGCATTGGTGAAACCAGTCTGATGTGAGGCTTTTTGTGATCCGGGCGTTAGGGCTATGCATCCAATACACTGGCAGCAGATTCTTGTTCTTATTCTTCAAAGCCCTAGAGTTCTTAGACTTGTAGATAAGCCCGGGCTTTAACATGAAACCCACAGCATTCCCACACAGGATGAGGATAACGCGGTCTTTGTGCGCTTTAAATCCCGGGGCTTTAGCTTCTTCCTTGAAGAGAAAAGTACGAGATGGCATTCTCTTCCAAAATAACCCAGTCTCATCCATGTTAAACACTTGCTCAGGAGCATATTCACCTTCCTCGATAATTTTCTTGAAGTTGTTTTTCACGTAATCTTCAGCTGCAGCTGTATCTGCAGAGGCAGCTTTGCCATAAACCGAAACGCTCTTTAGGCCAAAGCGTTTTTGAAATTTGGCAAACCATCCCTTACTTGCCACGAACGATTGTTTCCTCGGTGGAGAATCACTGGAGGGTCCTGGTTGTGGGTTGTCGATATCTTCTCTTTCCTCCTCTCCATGGTCGCCACTGTAGTCGTCGGGTTCGCTTGCAGCGAATGTCTCGTACAGCTTCTTCGCCTTTGTTTGTATGATATTGCTGTCTACAGTGATGTTCTTCTTTCTGCAATCAGCAATCCACAGGGCCAAAGCAGATTCCATCCGCACTATTTTCTTATTGCGGGGTGTTACGACCCTCTTCGCTGTTTTACTAAATGAATAGTCGCTGTTTTGCTGATATTTCCTCGTCCTTTTTGATGTATCAAACAGTAGATTCGTTGAGGCCAAAATGGTGGCCGACATCCGCGAACCTTCTTCCTTCCTTCAGCATATCTAACAGTTTTAGCTTTTCTGCTATGGTCAACATCTTTCTTTGCCACTTAGGTTTACTACCAGAAGCCTTAGAAGATGAAGGACGCTTGGGAGGCATTGCAGAGGTTGAAAAACGAGAGTAAAAAAAATCACAAGCACAACATATTAAGCACAGCGTGAGCGGCGCACATGTGAGTTAGACTGAACGGGTGAGTCGAGACAATGGAAGACACTGGGAGAATGAAGCTTCAGTCAAAAAGCTAATCAGACCACATGATACAGGACATACAGAAAAACAATTCTGTGATTCGTCGTTTCCCACCCTTTCAGCCAATAGCATCCCATGAACTATCTCACGTAGGTGCGAGCCTTTGCGTTTTCCAAGACGCCAATACAGTGTACGCCATCGTACAGTACTTTACATGGTGCAATACTGTGAGTTATATGTTTAAATTTATGTTTTTTATTATTTTTTACTGTTTTATTATTCTTAGGCTAGGAAATACTTTTTTTATCAATAAAATAATGAAAATACTGGAAATTTTAATATGTACTAGCTCACTTAGGTGCGACCCTTTTCGTTTTCCGAAACGCTGATACTGGTAATGTATTTTACATGGTGCAATACTGTGAGTTACATGTTTAAATTTATGCTTTTTACTATATTTTACTGTTTTATTATTCTTATGCTAGGAAATACATTTTTTAATCAATAAAATAATCAAAATACTGGAAATAATAATATGTGCTAGCTCACATATGTGCGACCCTTTGCATTTCCCGAAACGCCGATACTGGTATCGTACTTTCAAAGGTGCAGAGTTACATGATTAAATTTATGTTTCTTTTACTATTTCTTACTCCTTTATTATTCTTAGGCTGGGAAATACATTTTTTTAGAAATAAAACAATGAAAATTTTTTTTTTTTTCAATAAAATAATGAATATACTGAAAATTTTACTTTTTCAATATTTTAATATTCTCGCATATACATTACATACGTATACCTTGGCTGTTTCCCCCTTTAATTGGGGGGTAGCCGACATCAAGAAAGGAAAACAAATAGGGGGATTACTTTGCTCTATGGGCAATGACGAGGGAGCTAGCGACCGTTCAGATGGCACTGCTGGAGTGCCACAGCCCATCCTCCCGGCTCTTCCACAACCTGTGTCGCTTCACAACTGCCAGCTCCTCCTACTGCCCCTACCACAGGGCTATCTCTCTAAGATGCAGCCCCGTGGTAACAGCAGATGCCCATCAGAGCCGCGTCACAATCGCTCGCCACTCATTCCTATTCCTAGCACGCTCGCTTGCCTCCCTCACATCCATCCTCCTATCATTCAGGGCTCTCCTTACTCCATCCATCCATCCAAACCTAGGCCTCCCTCTAGCATTTCTCCCATCAACTCTCGCATTCATCACCTTTTTCAGCAGCCTTTCATCATCCATCCTTTCCACATGGCCAAACCATCTCAGAACATTCATATCTACTCTGGCTGCAATTTCTCTCCTCACACCCATTCTTGCTCTCACCACTTCATTCCTAACCCTATCCAATCGAGATACACCTATCATACTCCTCAGGCATTTCATCTCAAACACATTTAGTTTCCATCTCTCACTTACTTTCATACCCCATAACTCTGATCCATACATCACAGTTGGCACAACCACTTTCTCATACAAAACTTTCTTAACATTCATTTCCAACCCTCTATTCTTCATCACTCCTTTCAATGCACCCAACACTTTACATCCTTCATTCACTCTGTGACACACATCTGCTTCCACTCCACAATTTGCAGCTATAACCAAGCCTAAATACTTAAACTGATTAACCTCCTCAAGTGTCTCTCCATTCAACATAACATTCAATCCAGCGCCATCCTCATTTCTTGTACACCTCATAACATTACTCTTTCCCACATTCACTCGCAGCTTCCTTCTCTCACACACCATTGCAAATTCTGACACTAACTGACACAGCTTTTCCTCTGAATCTGCCACCACCACAGTATCATCTGCAAACAGCAACTGATTCCGCCCCCACTCGTTATCATCCCCATCTACCATTCTCAAACCTCGACCACGCACTCGCTCATTCACCTCTCTTACAACTCCATCAATATACAAATTGAACAGCCATGGTGACATCACACATCCCTGTCTCAGTCCCACACTCACTGGAAACCACTCACTCACTTCATTCCCTACCCTAACACAAGCTCTACTACCCTCATACAAACTCTTCACTGCATGCAACAATTTACCATTGATTCCATATAATCTCAAAACATTCCACATAGCCTCTCTATCAACTCTATCATATGCTTTCTCCAGATCCAAAAATGCAATATACACATCCTTTCCCTTTGCTAAATATTTCTCACATAACTGCCTAACTATAAAAATCTGATCTATACAACCTCTACCTCTCCTAAAATCACTCTGCACTTCCGCGATCACATATTCTGTCTTATCCCTAATCCTATTAACCAGTATCCTACCATACACTTTTCCTACAACACTCAACAAACTTATACCCCTAAAATTACTGCATTCATACATATCTCCCTTACCTTTGCATAGGGGCACTATACAGGCAATCACCCAATCCACTGGCACCAATGACAACATAAAGCATATATTAAACACTCACTAACCATTCCAATGCAGTCACACCCCCTTCTTTCAACATCTCCGCTCTCACACCATCCATTCCAGGTGCTTTACCTGCTTTCGCTTCATACAATGCCCTTTTCACCTCCTCTCTTGTAATCTCTCTCTCATTTTCATCTCCCATTACTGGCCCTTGAACCCCTCCCACTGCCACTATAGCTGCCTCTCTATCTTCCTCAACATTCGGCAAGCACTCAAAATATTCTGCCCATCTTTTCCTTGCATCGTTCCCTCTTACCATCTGTCCATTCACATCTTTCACTGTCTCTTCCATCCTCGATCCACCCTTCCTTGCTCTCTTCACTTCTTTCCAAAACTTCTTTTTATTCTCCTCACATGACTTACTAAAATCCTGTCCCCACCTAACATTTGCCAACCTCTTCTCTTCCTCTACCTTCAGCTTGGTTTCCACATTTCTCTCCCTATATCTTTCATACTTCTCCCTACTTTTACACTGCAGCCATTCCTCAAAAGCCCTCTTTTTCTCTTCCACCTTCATTTTCACCCCTTCATTCCACCACTCGCTGCCCCTCCTCATGCCACCTCCAACAAACCTCTTTCCACACACATCACTTGCATGTCCCACAAAACATTCTTTCATCAACCCCCATTCCTCCCCTAACTCCCCAACTTCTCTTTCTTTCACCCTGTCATATGCCACTCTCAACCTGTCCTGATATTCCTGTCTCTTCTCTGGCTTTTTCAACTCTTCCACCTTCACTATTTCCCTTCTACATCCCACCACACTATTTCCCCACTCTTTTGCTACTACCACTTTTGCTTCAACCAAAAAATGATCAGACATCCCAGCAGCCACACCCCTGAATGCATGTACATCTTTCACTCTACCAATCATGCTCTTTGCTACCAACACATAATCCATCAATGCTCTTTCTTTCACTCTTCCATTTGCCACTCTCATCCATGTATACTTATTTATTAACTTCTTCTTAAATAAACTATTACCCATCACCAACTCTTGCTCCACACACATATCTAACAGTCTCTCGCCACTCTCATTCCCACCTGGTACCCCATACTTTCCTACAACACCTTCTATCTCTCCATCACCCACTCTGGCATTCAAGTCACCCAACACAACTACATAGTTCCTTCTACTCAGACCATCCACACATCTAGTTAACTCATTCCAGAATTCATCTCGCTCTTCCTCACTTCTCTCACATCCTGGCCCATACGCACTAACAAAAGCCCAACATTCCCTTCCTATCCTAGCCCTCACCCACATCAGCCTAGATGACACTTCTTTCCATTCCACTACCTGATTTACCATCCATTCACTCAGCAATAATGCCACACCTTCTCTCGCTCTCCCCCTTTCAACCTCAGACACCCTACCCGTCACATCACCAAATGCCACTTCTCCTTTTCCTTTCATCTTCGTCTCACACAATGCCAATACATCCATCCTCCTCTTACCAAACATATATCCAATCTCATCTTTTGCTCTCTATCGTACTACAACCACGCACATTTAGACACCCCAAAACTAGAGTTTGGGGAGAAGTTATTCTCCCCTCTACTCCCCTTCTTCTTTGACGTCTCGCAGAAGGTTGGTACAAGGGGGGGATTCCTAATCCCCCCGCCCCGTCCACTTTTAGTTGCCTTTTACGACACGCAGGGAATACGGTGAGGCTATTCTTTGATATTGTGTATTACTGTACTGTACTATTACAATATTATTACTGTATTAAAATTCATTAATACTGTATACTTTATGATGTATGTAGTAGCTAAGAAGCATTAGAGAGAACTGTAAATATTACACAAGGTTCAAGGACCTATTGTTCCAGATTTCCTCGTTGGAGAGTGATAGAGAGATTGTTCTCCCAAAGAGTTAATAGCTCCCTTCTCCGGAAATGTCTTCAACAATGAAATACCTTTTGCCTTGGAATACGAGCTTTCAAAAGTCAACCTTCATTGTCAGGTTATGAAACATTCCTTAATGAAAACAAATCTTATGAAAAAAGACTTAGACCAGGAAGTTCCAATTCCAGACAGGTCCAAACATCTTTTTCCAGAAAACTGTCTTCAGCAAAGATTGTTCTGTACTTGCTATGCCTTGGTGCTTTTCCAAGGTTTGATAAAACTTAAATAGTAGGGAAGAAATCTCTGGATATTTCATATGTTGGTGAACCATCAGTGTGGCACACCAAGTACAAAACAATCTTTGCTAAAGACACTTTTTTAGAATTGTCTTCAGCACGTACTCCAAGGCAAAAGGTACTTCATTGTTGGAGACATTTCTGGAGAAGAGAGCTGTTAACACTTTGGGAGAAGAATCTCTCTATTACTCTTGTCAACAGGGATATCTGAAACAAAGCATCCTGGAACCTTGCGTAATAATTGCAGCCCTCTATGGTGCTTCACTGACATATATACAGTACTATACATACAATATATGAACTTATGAACATATTAAAATTCATTGATACAGTATACTTTATGTTTTATGTATTAGTTAAGTGTCTTTAGCCTAAGTACTGTACAGTATCGCATATGTATGTAATTTACAGTATTTTTTTTTTTACCTAAACACAACTTACGAACAATTCTACTTACGAAGTGACTACTGAAACCTAACTCCTTCGTAAGTTGGGGAGTGCCTGTATAAATTTTAATCCCATATAAAAGTGGGAAAAGATGTAGACAAAGAAGAAGAATTAAAAACTTTAATGAAGTTTAAAATCATAAACATCAGCTCTTAAGCACCCTTACTTTGCAATAAAATTTAGCATTAGAATCAAACCACTGAAGTTCTATGTGCAAGTCTTTGGATCCTTTATTCTTTTCAGAGTCAGAGGCTGCTGGAGGAAAGCAAAAATCAGCTTCCTCACTGCCAGAATTCTCAGCACTCTCAGATATTACTGGTGGCTCTTTCTCTCCAAGACTGCAAAAGAAGATAAAAGATTACTTATATTCACTTCTCTACAATAATATAATTAACTGTTATCCATTATTCTTGTTTGCTGGCACGTAATAAAAATGCAGTTTTATTCAGGGGATTTAAATGATGGTCTGCATTCTTATTTTGTACAGGAAAAAAAAAAAAAAAAATTTTAAGTAAAAAGTTAAATAGTGCTTACAATATCCATCAACAAGAAATTCTACCTGGTTCTTAAGTGAATACCTGTAATGAATTAAAGTTTAAAGCATGAATCTTAATGCATTCTGCCTAACTATTAAGTATATAGTCACAAGAGACGAATCTAATGCAGTTTCGTGTGGCAAAGCAAACTGTATAAAAATTTAACTTACCGAGAGGTATTGCCCTCCTTCTGTATATCTTTGAGCTTCTTTTTCAGCAGTATCAACTGACTATCGTATTCTCGTGATGCTAGAGCATGAGCAATAATAGAGGATGGTTCATCTCCGTACACTATCACAGGAATCTTCACTTCTTGAAGAAGAATGTAATGCTCATTTGGTCCAAATGGAGACTGAAGAAAATATAAAATATTATACGACAACATTTCAGTATTATGTAACAAGAGTCATTAGTCACTGTAAGTACCAATACGTAAGAATAGAAACCAAACAATTAAATGTATCTATTTCTAGGAAATTATTAAATTCCTTAACAAGGTGCATCAACACATCTCATGACAAAAGTTTATTTCCTTTGAGTAAATGGGATTTCCTAAATATCAAGAACCTAAAATACCTATACATTATCTACATACGATTTTTAGACAATTAAGAACGTCATCATCAAACATCTATTACTATTCATGAGGTCAGTAATATGTCGATTCATATGCAGTAAACATTGAATATTATGGGCAATATTGTACTGAACATAATCTTACATAATTATCTTCTGTAATTATTCGCTATATAAAACAAAAACATTTGATAATCAAATATGTAAATTAAAAGGAAACAATAAAAAAAGGATGATTTAAAGGGTGTAATGGGTATTTTCAGTCTCCATGTAGCCTGCCAAGACTATCTGGGTAGTGCTTTGCAGCTTTCGGATGGTATTGTTCTTTAGTCATCAGAACTATGGTGTTGCACACAAATGCTCACCAAGGCAACTTAATTTCTAAGCTCAAGTGACATACAGAGATTAAACCTCTATTCTAAAGAGAGTTTAGATAACTTGTATTTCTCAGCCTTCCCTTTTTTACATGGCCCAAGGTACTCCACTCAAACAGCACTAATGCTTCATGCTACTGAGAGGGTGCATGAAAATTCAGGTGAATAAAGTTTTCATTCTTTAAATCATCTTATATATGAAGTCTTTATGAATCATGAAGAGTATTCCAAGAATAAAATTTTTTCAAGAGTATAAATATATAATCTTTAGTGTATCCATATATATACCAATTCATATATGATTTCATCATTGCTATTTATTCATCTAATTACAGCATTTTCTTTATTTATTGAATGAAAATCATAAAGAGTCATGCATACTCACATTTGAGATTATATCTGGATATTGCGTTATTCTTTTGTAACTATGTAATGTTCTCGAATGTAATATATCGGGTTAAAGAAATTACAATATGCTATGTTGCTATATTCTGATATCTCGGTCAGTTTATCCTAATTCAGGATAGAGAGAGTGTGGAGTTGTGCGATTGTGGCAAGTATTATTGTCAATGAACTTAGATCTGGAACTAATTCCAGCTTGCAAAAAGAATACTGTAGTAGCACCCACCTGGCAAGTGAACAAATGCCAGAATATGCCAAGGTATGGTGTCATGTTACTCGTTCTCAAGCTGTCAAGAGATTTAGATTACACACCTGTGCTACAAAATGGTGTCATACCTTATCTACATTATCAAAGAAATAGAAAATTATTATCAATAAAATACTCTCTCCAACTTACAAACGTGTTAGGTTCCAGAAGTGTTTGTAAGTAGAATGGTTCGCAAGTTGTATTTAGGTACAAAAAAAGTACCGTACAGTACATGCATATGCAGTGCTGTACAGTGTTTAGGCTAAAGACACTTAACTACATGTACTACATAATAAAAAATATGCAGTATTAAAGAATTTTAATACAGTAATAATAATGTAAAAATACAGTACAGTACAATAATACAAGGATAGATAATGGAAGGGTTTTTCTTCATATCTGTGAATGTTGGTAACTTGGTTGCTCGTAAGTAGGGGAGCTTCTGTATACCACTATAAGAAAAGATGGAGGTGATTTAAATTATACAAGTCCCTAGGAAATTAAGGAGACAGCTGCTACAAGAACTCAGTGTACAATGAATTTTATAATGAAATTTAGATATTTTCATGTATGGTTGACACTAATACTGCAGGGGTAACAAGTCATAATTAACCACTTAGGAAAGTGAAGCTGCATTCATAATGGCTTGGCAGATTAGAAACTTTAAATCATGACTTGCTCTAATTAAAATGTTTGAAGATATGGAGCTAGAATATCAAGCCAGCCGGATTTCACCCACACAATCACCATGAATGGAAAGCTATTTAAAAATTTATGATTTCTTTATGTATGAAGTAAGCAGTGTGGCAACAGTTTGGTGAAGAACTGTAAGTTTTTAATGGAATACTGTATACGTTGTACTATTTATGTGAAAGAGAAAAAGAAAATATTGAATAATTGTATATCTTTCTTTTTTCATAACTAAGACGTTCAGAGAATTATTCTCTTCAGAGAGAGGACATTGAAGCACGGTGTAGTAAACAGTGCTGAAAACGTAGCAGGCTTGAGCAGCAGTAATAGCTTCTGTAACTCAAGTGAAATTTTTTGCTACTCAGAGGAGAATGACGAGTATGGCTTGGCTCTGATATTGACAATGACCATCAGACATATATTGAAGAAATAATTTCTGACAGTAAATTAAAAGCCAGTTATGCCGATAATGATCACAAGCGAGGGAGTGAGTGATAATGGTGAAGATGCCCTGAATGCTAGCATCTTATTACAAAAACTCCAAAATTTAAGTAAATGAAAAAAGCAATTCACTACATATCGCAAATGTATTTCATTAATAAAGAAAGCAATACTACATAAATATTGGCTTTTACACCTAAAAATATCTACAATTTGCTTCTCTGCTTTGCTCAGAACAAAGTTTGAGTAATTTGGGTCTTGAATTTTGCCTCTCAAGTACTTAGAACATTTTCTTAGGTTTCCACTCAAGTAAATTTCTGCATACATAGGGGAACAGTTTTTTTTACGGATCTCGTAGCACATAATACAGTATATGCACTATGTAAGGAACTTCACAAGCAAAGTATTTTTACTCTTGTTTCCTTTTAGTATACTTATATGCTTTAACTTGCATATGCTGCATACTGTAATCAATGAACGAAATCATGCCAATGCATCAGCATCTTTCACATTTTCACAGATTTCCTTCAACAGCTTCATACTTATGTCGTCAAACTAACTGACATTTTAGTACATTAGATTTCCTTATAATGTCATGCCATCCTTTGTATGCCATCTCTATATGTACTTGGCTTACCTCTGCCAATAACATTCAGCAAATTTACCCTTTAATATAATCTCCATCAGCCTCTCATTACTCAAGCTTTCTAGTTATCCACACCAACTAAGTAGTCTATTTTCCACGTTCTCAACACACTTTTTCCCTCACATCTCTGTTATCCTAAATTTCCACACTAACGTGTATATTCTTTCAAATGCATGGATTTTCTTTAAGTCTTTTGAACTTAAGAGATCAATATTCGCTACTTTCCAATATTCTTAGAGAAAACATTCTGTACAACAGTGCTATTCAAACTGGGTGGACAAGATTAAGTTGCAAATAGATTACATAAAGATATGAGAAATAAATTGCCTTTTTTTCCTTCCCAGGCTTTAGAATAAGATACATAAGATCAGAAATGTGAGGTATTACAGCTGTTGAAAGGTTAGGGTGGACAGATTTTTTAAAGATTTACCCTAGGGTGGACGACACTGAAAAAAGTTTGAAGAGCACTGCTATACAACATTCAAAAGCAGGTGTACATTGCAAAAGCCCTTTTATATCCAACACTATGTGTTGTTACACTTACTTCCACTACCAAGTTCCCAGAAGAAGACCATAATGTTGAGATAATATTTTTCACTGCACTTGCAGCAATTCTTCTTTCAGCGCCCCTATCCACAGTTTCTCTGGATATACTTGTTTGACCGCCTCCATCTGAAAGAGATCTCTCATGTCCTCGACCAGGTGATTCAGATAGAGCTGAAAACCCACTAACCAATCCATCACATGAATCTGAAGCTGTGGCAGACAACAAAGAGAATATAAAAAAATTAAATATATCAAACAATGATGAGATTTCATGTCTTACAGACATTATTAATACAATGTTGTGATATAGGTAACCTACTTAAAATTTATAAATGAAAAACTGTTTCGTCATGTAATGAACTGGAAATATATAAATATAAATTAAAATTTTGTTCTTGTTACTTTTCTTTTTAAATACGAATGGCAGCATGAAGATTTCTTTTTCTATCTCCAAGGACATCATCATACAGTTTACATATATCTTGAAACAAATACGAGATAATTTCCAAAGTAAAATTCAAATTAAAATATGCAGGAAAATTTCATACAAAAAATATTCTAAATGATAATGGTGAGTAAATATCACCTTGTCTTCGATGAAGGCCAGATGATACATCTGGAGGCTGACTAGACAAGCCTGCTTGAAGAGCTCCACTGACATCACTCTCATTTTCCCAGCTGTTGAGCACTTCACTAGAAGCTGAGGACAGTGACAATGCACTGGTACCTGCAGAAGAGAAGGAGCAATATATATGCACTTTGCGATATATTATGTACGAAGGAGAATTTTCAGTGCTCAAAGATTACAATACATAGAAATAAAAAAATAAAAAATTTTCATTTCAAAATTTATTTCAAGAAAGATGCCATTTCAAAATACAGGAAAGTTCTGAGATATTACTGATTTAAATATAAATCTAAGAAATACATGTGCCTGCCAATGTACTTTTACGAGAAAAAATTGATATCAAAACTTTTATCCTTTCGACATACCAAATTATATCTATTCCATGCTTGAAAGTAATCAAAGTAGAAACATGAAAATAATTATAAAAAAAAATTCACATTCCTTGTCACTTAATAGCAAGAGCATGAGATGTGTCCTCAATTCAATAAATATGAGTTATTGCATGTCTAATTTAAAGCAAACTTCCTACACCTAACCATAAAATACATCATAAGTTTTGAACTAGAGAAAAAAGAAAAAGATTTAGTATCAGGGGTTTTCATATTTACATAAAAGGAATTCATCCTGGAAAAATTTGTTCAAAATTCTAGTGTTCTTACAACTCTACCTCTACAAAAAAACTAGAAGACTACAACATCAACAAGCTTATTAGAGGAATATGTACCAAGAGAGCAAAATGAGGAAATTACTTGACATTGTCATTTGAAAATTATTGTTTATAAAAAAAGGATGTAAAAAACATTTGAAGCCTATAAATGAGAAAATCACAAATGCACCAGATCATTTCATGGCATTTATTATTCAAACTGCTTTTATTATAAAAATAATGAACTCTTAGAAATATCAGACCTAGGGATAGGTTCCTTGATATTTGTAATGTCTTAAAATATATCTATTATGATCTGATTTCTCTCAATAACACAGCGACCAATCTTGCCGATTCCATTAGTTACCATCATTCATCATCATCAACCCTGCTATCAGTAGTGCCAACACATTGCTAACACTACCGTCAGTCACTATAAATATTTCTATTGTGGTACTATGATTGCTTTTAAAACAACACCACCAAAATCATTTATACAACTTGCTATAGCAGCGATTGTGGAATTGGTTTTAATGAGAGTAGCAGTGGAAGCAGTCATTTTAGTGCCGGCAGTTACTAATCTGGTGGTGGTGGCAGGGTATCCAAATGTCATAGCATTAGTGGCAGTGGTTAATGTAGCTTAAGTAACAGTAACAGTGCAGTGATACAGGGAGAGGTATTTGGCAATGGGCTTTAATTGTGGAAGATATATTAGTTTGTGTTAGCAGTGCAACAGTGATATTTTAATTTCTAGAAGATTAATGGTTACAATAGCATTAATAATAGTAGTATATTTGTAGTTGTGGTATTACTAGCATACTGGGTAAAGGGAGTCATACGAGTTCCCCAATTTTCTATTACAACTGGTCAAGGTACAGGTTTCCCTACAATTTTAAAGAACTTCATTTTCAAGGAAATGCTGAGAAAGAAAAGATCACTTTTCAACAGTGAGAGGCAGTTATCCGATCTGAGTCTGGGCCTTTATATTTGATAGTTGAGAATATATGAAATAATGATTCATTTTTGGTCTGTTGACTCTTTCAAAACTTTTCGAAAAAAGCATACCATGATTTCATGTTAGAACAGGATAATACATTACTCCCATTAAATGTCATACATATCTAGGAATAAACCAGGAAAGCAAGTATCCCCGTAATACCTGCCTTTAAAAGTCAGCAAACTTACATAAATAGCATTTCTATTCTTAGTGCATGAGCACAAGGCAAATTTTAATATCTCTTACTGTCTACAGAAAATTTTGGTTTAAATTGCAATGTTAATGTAAAAAATTATAATATATACTAGCAGGTCATAAACTCGGTCAAAATGATTGAGATGATTAGTAAAATGATAAAGCTGTAGATAAAATAAGAGCAATATGGTCAAAAAGTCATAATATAAACTTTAATTTCTTAATAAATGTACATAATGTATATAATTAACCCCATCCATAGTTGTGGATAAATATAATGTAGTTCGCTTACAAAAAATTAAGAAAAAATATTGAAAGTGCAGACACTCCCCAAATTACAAACGAGCTACGTTCCGAACGGCTGTTCATATCCTAAATTGTTAGTAAGATGATATTTTGTATGTACAGTTATGTATTGGGTGTATTGTAATGTCTACCAAATATTCCTACATCATATAGGTAACATAATAACGTTGTGTAAAAACTTAATACATTTGCTTTCTTATTCTAACGACACAATAATAAACTATAAAATATGAATTATATTAATAAACTGTAATACTAATAAAGTTATACATGCAGTGCATTTTGTTCATATCTCCAGATGTTTGTAACTCAAGGAGCATCTGCATACCCATAATAGTACAAAAAAAAATAAAATGCAATATATGAATTTCAGAATACCTGATAATGCTAAATTCTGCTAGCAATGACCTAGAGTTATAAAGCAAATAAGTAATAGAAACAGTAAGTGTTAATTATATAAATCAAATTAAAAAACATACAGACAATCCTCGACTTACAAAAATTCGACATACAAACATCTGGAGATACGATCGATGTGATTACCTAATTGTGATTACCTAATTGTGTTTACGGGAAAGAGCCCAAAGCTCGTATCTTCCCGTCTCCTGATCGCTTCCATTTTAGACTTAGTGATACTTATCATACCTGTCCTTAAAACTATGGATTGAGATAGCATTAACTACCTCCTCGCTTAGCCAATTCCAATTATCAACTACTCTTACACTGAAAAAGTATTTCCTTACATCCTGCAAAGAAGTTTTCTTACGAAGCTTCAAACTATGACCTCTAGTTCTAGAGCCAGCCATATCAAAATATCGATCCCTATCCACTCTATCATAACCATGAAGGAATTTAAAGACTGTCACCATATCCCCCCTCACTCTTCTAGCTTCCAGTGATGGTCAGTCTAATTCCCTCAGCCTCTCATCATAACTGAGATTGCGTATTTCTGGCACCAGTTTCGTGGCATGTGTGTGTGTGAGTGAGAGAGAGAGAGAGAGAGAGAGAGGAGAGAGAGAGAGAGAGAGAGAGAGAGAGAGAGAGAGAGAGAGAGAGAGAGAGAGAGAGAGAGAGAGAGAGAGAGAGAGAGAGAGAAATTATTTATTTTATTAATCTATTGCGCCAAGGCGTCAGACATTACATGAATTCATACAAATAATGCTTCAAATGGAGAGAGAGAGAGAGAGAGAGAGAGAGAGAGAGAGAGAGAGAGAGAAGAGAGAGAGAGAGAGAGAGAGTTATTTGTGCTACCATATCACATCAACAACAACAACAACGACAATAATAATAATAATAATAATAATAATAACAATAATAATAATAATAATAATAATAACGAATATGATGAGAAAGAGAGAGAGCAAGACTCTCAGGCAACTTCTTACCAACGCTTCCAAATATGCGTGCGTGTGCATGTCTAATATAGACATACTGTGAACACAGCTAAAAGAGGATAGGGGTTTGAGTTATATCAGATTGTAGCACCCAACAGTTATTTCATCATGAATGGCCTAAGCATAGTCTATTAAGTATTTATTGGATAATAATAATAATAATAATAATAATAATAATAATAATAATAATAATAAATAATAATAATAATAACAATAATAATAATAATAATACAAATGTGCGTGTGTATGTGAGTCTAATACAGCACAATGCTATGCTGCATATATTACTTACAGTATTACTGCTAGAATAATAATAATGATAACGATAAAAATAATAATAATAATAGATTATATTGACTTAATCCATGAGAGAAAGAATAATTATCTATATACAATATGGTCAAGCAACTATCGATATGTTTACATTTCATTTTGTTAGATAATAGTTACTTTTTAATATAATAAATTCACAATTTAAGGCATCATTACAGAGATACATGCCTGTACTGTTCAACAATATAGTTTAATTAAGCAATACCTCACCATAGATACTAGCTAAGCGCAACTACAGCATATTATAAAATAAAATATATGTACATTATTATTTGTGTTAGTTTCTAACTATCGTTTCTATCTATCATACTGTATAAATAGAAACATGTTACTGCTATAGAAAGCAAAAAGATGTGCCTGTACCTGAGTAGTGCCGTGATAGAGTGCAATCAGCAAGGGCTGTCAAGGCCCGGAGGATGCATTCTCTCTCCTCAGCTATGCAAAGAGCAGTAGGTATCACCCTCACTGATGCTACTGATCTCTGCTCATCTACAAAAAAACCCATTAATCTTTAAAGTAGACTTCATTATCCACAAGTACCCAGTCGCTTATATTTCACTTAAAGACAACACATCTATCTGTCGCCTCACAAACATGCAACCAATTTTCTCCTTTGACCACGCACCCAATCAGTACGGTTCTAACTGGAGCTTCCCTATCATAATTTCCTCATATGTCTGGAAACGAGAGAGAAAATTACAAAGGACTGATTCCCAGTCCCCTCGACCTGCTCCACTGAGTCAACTTTTATGGTACACACAAGAACATGGAGGCATTATTCCTGTCACCAGCCCATGGAGAAGAAAAGCAGAAAATGCCATAAAATTAAGAAAAAAAGAATGAAACTTGGCATGCAAAGGATGCTCAAATCTTCACCTGGATACAGCCCACCCAACTCCAGTACAAAAATAAGAGCCGAGGCTCCTATACGTTAGTGGACAAAATACTGGGGTCCCTGTTGTTTGTCACTAATTGGGACCATAAAAATGCGAATAATATTGAAAAGAAGAATAACAAAACCATATTTTCCATTACAATCAATGTATTAGAAGTCTTGTGTATAAAAACTTATACATAAACTTATGTAAATATAATTTAGAAGTAGCAGTAAAGGAAACAAACTAAAATTAAATGAAATAATAATATAATCAAACGAAAAAAACGTGGAAACAATGTACCTGACATGAGGCAGAAAGCAGACATGATTGGGGGATAGGGTAGCTAACCGGCAGAGGAGAAAGGAAACTGACTATCTGGCAACAACAAAATCTTACTATATAGTTTTTTCACTGCAATAATAATAATAATAAGTATAAAGAGAGAGATAACTAAGGTTCCTATCAATGGTTTTCAAAGGTATACATGTATGTTTGTGTGCATGTCAAATACACATACTTTACACACTGCGAGAAGAGGAGAGGGTAGATACCAAACTGACGTGTTTTGGTGTATTAGGTGGAGTTTTAGCAAATTAGAGATCATCATCATCATCATCATTATTATTATTATCATTATAATTATTATTATTATTATTATTATTATTATACTCAAAGACATTAGTCTTAGCTCTCTCTCTCTCTCTCTCTCTCTCTCTCTCTCTCTCTCTCTCTCTCTCTCTCTCTCTCTCTCTCTCTCCTCTCTCTCTCTCTCTCTCTCTCTCTCTCTCTCTCTCTCTCTCTCTCTCTCTCTCCTCTCTCTCTCTCTCTCTCTCTCTCTCTCTCTCTCTCTCTCTCTCTCTCTCTCTCTCTCTCTCTCTCTCTCTCTCTCTCTCTCTCTCTCTCTCTCTCTCTCTCTCTCTCTCTCTCTCTCTCTCTCTCTCTCTCTCTCTCTCTCTGCATTTGCGTGTGATGTCATATGCCATTAGTGCCATCTACTGACGAAAAAACAAAACAGCAGGGAAATTTTTGATTATAAAAAATTTTGATGAAAAATGAGTGAAACAACGAAAAGTGAGGCAACGGATAACGGGATACCTCTGTATGTATATCAATCGAATGATATAAAAGTTTGGGAATATAGAATATTTACTCACTTTCTTTAGTATCCTCACTAGGCTTCTTTTGATCAATATGCTCTGAAATGCAACGAAGGTAAAAGCTGACTCAATATTTGGGTCAATGTACACTTTTCTCAATGGCAATAAGATAGAGTAAATGAAATACATTGGATCATACTTTCATATTATGCAAAACTTTTTATATACTACAATAAACAAGAAATATTGTACATAATAATTCCAAACTTATGTTAAAGTCTAATTATGAACACAGCAAATCAAATTATAATAAAATTAATAATTCCAAAATCAAATGCAACTAAGAATATGGTAATATATTAATAAAAATCTCAATATATCTATTTTTTATGGTTCCACTTATACTGAATATAATTTTACCATCTGAGGTGCTTCTTATAATTACGAAAACTAAAAGGAAACTCCTCAACAATCTTTCAGTCCGTAATTGCAACTACATTACTCTACAGTACTTCCCAGTGACGTAAACTACTGAAGCATCTAAACTTTGACTGGGTTCTACCTATATGGCTTGCCTAACTATATTTTTTATGATGATGACAAAAACATTTGTAAATTTATACCATTTACATCATTAATGTCGGAAAGAAGTGAGTTAAAAGTGCTGTCAACAAATTACTTGGGCGTTAAATACAAATACATAGCTTACCTCAAAATCAGAAAAAAAAATCATGATTGAACCTACCCTCTGGAGGAAGTTTCCCCGCACACTCTTCATTGCAATAATTTTCTTTTTCACCTACATCTTCTGCACATTCGCCACTAATACTGCTTGAAAAATAAATATAATTATATTATAAGCTCCTGAAGATAGCTGATGTCAGTTGAATGTTGCTTAATGATACTCTTACACTGTTACAGATAGCATATCACTGAAAACTGTGAACAATTTTGCTCATGGATAACACATGACTAATTTTATTTTATATCAATACTGCCATATATAGTTACTTGAAATGACCAATCACACATACAAAGTAAACACTGATAATACAAGAAATCTGATAAGAAAAAATCTTACTTTTTTTGATTCTCATGTCCTGGGATATCACTAAGTGATGCAGACAGACTAAGAGAATCAGTAGAAACACCAGTGAGAGCTGCTGATGAAGCCAGTGATGCAGTGTCTACACCTTGTCTTTGAGAGACAGCACTATACATCTCTAAAAAAAAGTGAGGGAATAAATCATAAGGGTTACCAAATATTAAGTCATTGCTGGATAGACTGATTAGAACCATAATCAAAATTTTCTACAAGAACTGTTTGTTTTGGAAAATAAAATAAATAAATAAATAAATAAAAAAAAAAGGCATCCACAGATCTCATAAACACTGTTTGCTATATACAGTCCTACGCATCTACCAGATACCATGTAATTACATAAGCAAGGATTCCCCTTCCTTTTAACGTACGTTGTGCCAAACAGTAGAAAAAGTTTAAACTTAAGTGTAATTTCTTAATATATAATACTTTTATTATTTTTATTTATTCAGATATGGGCAGTATATTTTTGTTTGCATACACTATTTTAAGAAATGGTTGACAACAAAGGTACAACATAAACAATAAAAAAAATAATCATAATATCCCTTTGTCAAGATCACATGAAATACGTATCTATAAAAATTCTATAAAATACTGTAACAGAATTACAAAGCAGATAAACAGAACATACCTCCAGTGGATGTGTTGGCTAAAGCTGAGGCAACGGAAGATGTAGAGATAGAGCCACTAGTAGACTGACGGGGTAAACCTCCACCTCCACTCATTGTTGCACCCATTACTTTGGCTTTCTCGAGCCTTTCTTCCTTTTTACGTAGTTGCAGCAAGTCCTGCACCTGCATGCAAAGAAATTAAACTAAGATATCTGATAGCTTGGTCTACAAATCTTTATCAGAATGCTCTTAATTAGAAACTCATGACAGGTACACAAGTGCAAATTTGAATCCCTGAAAATAAGATATCATATTAAAATTTCTTACTTGACTTACAAGAAAATGAAAAACTACATTAAGACAAAACTGATATAGTGAATAAAGAATGTGAAATTTGAAAGTTATAAAGATCATTATAAATCTGTATACGTCATAAACTCAATAACATTATTATTATTATTATTATTATTATTATTATAGATAACGAGATGAATGGATTCTATTCATATGAGGAGTTCAGCATTCTCTGCCTCCCTCATTACAGTCTCTATTCTCTTCATTTTGTTCATTCTTCCTCTTAAGGTGGAGGAAAAGAATATCACTCGTATTCTTCCATGTGTGTCATACAACTTGACTAAATCGGGAAGAGTGAGAAGACTTAAGAACATAAGAACATAAGAATAGGGGACACTGCAACATGCCTACTGGCACATACGAGGCAGCTCCATTTTTTAATGATATTTTCAGCATGTCTAACCTATTCTATTCTACTCTACTTATTTATTCTATTTTTCTTTTTATGATTTTTCTAATAAGCACTAACCTATTCATACCCACCCTACCTCTGTCATATGTCTATCTAATCTACATTTGAAGGTGTCTAAGGTATTGGCATTTACTATCCTACTAGGAAGCCTGTTCCATGCATCAGCTACTCTATTACCAAACCAATTTTTACCAATTTCTCTTCTGAACCTAAGTTTATCAAGCTTAAATCCATTATTACGAGTTCTGCTTTGATCGTGAATTTTTAAAACTTTATTAATATCTCCCTTGTTAATCCCTTTAAACCATTTATACACTTCAATCATATCCCCCCAACTCTTTGCCTCTTTAGAGAATGTAGATTAAGTTTTTTAATCTGTCCTCATATGGTAGATTTCTGATATTGTGTATCATATTGGTCATTCTTCGCTGCACTCTCTCCAAGGATTCAATTTCCATCCTATAATAGGGTGACCAGAATTGCACAGCATAATCTAAATGGGGCCTAACTAAAGCAAGATAGAGCTGCAAAATAACTTTTTCCGTCCTATTGCCAACACTTCTTGAGATAAATCCTAAAATTCTGTTTGCTTTATTTCTGACTGCTGTGCATTGCTCTCTTGGCTTAAGATTACTACTCACAAGAACTCCCAAATCCTTTTCACACTGAGAACTCATGATTTCATGGTTCTTTAGCTTATAACTCGTACAGTCTTTTATAGTACTCATTTTAACTACTTTACATTTTGCAACATTAAATTCCATATGCCATTTGTCCGACCATTCAAATAATTTATTTAGATCTTCCTGTAAAGCATGAATGTCTTCTTTTCCATTTATAATTCTACCTATTTTAGTGTCATCTGCGTATTTACTTAGGTTACTACTGATATCCGAATCCAGATCATTTAGATATACGATGAATAATAGGGGATTCAGTACCGAGCCTTGTGGTACCCCGCTAGTAACCGAGCCCCACTCCAATTTCTCTCCATTTATGCAAACCCTCTGTTTTCTGTCTTTTAACCATTCTTTGACCCATCTGAGAACAGCTCCTCCTATACCATGAGCTTCCAGCTTTTTAACTAATCTTTTTTGAGGAACTCTATCAATAGCTTTGCTAAAATCTAGATATATTGTATCATATTCTTTGCCACAATCTACTGCCTCGCAAACTTCTGAATAAAAAGACAGTAAGTTTGTAAGGCACGAAATACCCTTTAGAAACCCATGTTGTGAAAGTTTTATCAGTCTGTGTAATTCTAGATGTGCCCTTATTTTATTTGCAATGATGGATTCTAGAATCTTACCCACTGTTGACGTTAAACTTACAGGCCTATAATTATTCTTTTTAACTCGGTCTCCTTTTTTAAATATTGGTACCACATCTGCCAATTTCCACTCCATGGGTACCGATCCTAATTTTATTGAATTATTAAATAGTGCAGTTAGTGGACAACTAAGCTCTTCCTTGCATTCCTTTAATATTCTGGCATATAATCCATCAGGTCGAGGAGATTTATGAGCCTTTAATTTATCTATTTCTTTTATTACCTCCTCTCTCGTAATATTTATTGAACTAAGTATATTATCGGGACTGTCTCTGTAAATGGATTCTACTTCCGGAATATATTCCAAGTTTTCATTGGTAAATACAGATAAGAAATAATCATTTAAACATGTACACATCACTTTATCATCATCTGTGATATGGCCATTGGCTACTTCAATTGGTCCGACTTTTTCCTTAAATTTTGTTTGATAATGTTGATAAAACCCTTTAGAATTTTCTTTAGCTTCTCCTGGTATTTTAACTTCGTATTTTCTTTTTGACTCTCTATCTTTTTAACTACTCTGTTTAACTGTATATATTGCTGCCTCACCTGCTCTTCACCTCTTTTTAGTTTCCTGTATATTCCTCTCTTAATACCTATAAGACTCTTTATTCTATGGTTCATCCATTTAGGGTTATTTTTTCTTGATGTGAAATGTTTCATAGGAATATAGTCTCTCTGACTATTCTTAAGAGTCATGACAAAATTGTTATATTCCTCATCCAAATTTATATTAACTGACAGACTGCTGTTCTTTCCTGTGAGAGAATTTACTGTATTGATCTTATCTTGTGATAATCCTTGGCCTGTGGTACTCAATTCTCGGGGTAATCTGCTACCTGCGACCTGACCTGCTGGATTAACTACCTACATCTGTACCCCCAGAAATCCCTTCCCATACCTCATTAGATAATTTAGTTTTTAAGCCCTAAAAATCTCCTGCTCTAAAGTTTGGAACAATATTCTTATTTTCCTTTATAGCTTCCTTGAAAATTATGTTAAATCTAATGGAATCATGGTCACTGTTGCCCAATGGTTCACCAACTTCTAAATTTGTAACCATATTCTCTTTTCTACGAAGAACTAAATCCAGTATATTCACCCCCCGTGTTGCTTCAAGTACATGCTGAGAAAGGAAATTGTCTTCTACTACTTCCAAAAACTCCTTAGAGCTACTATCACCTGTTATGGTTTCCCAGTTAATATATCTAAAATTAAAATCGCCTACACTGCAAACTCTATTTGACCTGGTCACTTTAGAAATTTCATTGTATATAATTTGCGAATTTACATTATCTAGATCAGGTGGTCTGTAGACTACTCCTACAACTAGACTTTCTATATTATTTTTAATTTCAACCCATAAGGTTTCTGAATTTAGATTTGTCTTAATTCCAGACTTAATGCAGCTTCTGAGGCTATCTTTAATATACATACTTACCCCTCCCCCTCTTCTGTCTGCACTGCAATCCGCATTATAAAGTTTATATCTTGTAATTATGTACTCAGCTTTAAGGTGTTTGCTCTCTAAATTAATCCAACTTTCACTAATGCATATTATATCCGGTCTCTCACTACATACCATGGCTCTCACTTCTTCTATCTTGTTACCTAAACTACGGCTATTTGTATAATATACTTTTAAACTTTCTCTAGATTTACCCTTCTTGTGGATATTCTTTTTGTTAATATTTGTTCTATGTAACAAATGGTTATTATCCTTAAACTCCCAGTTATTTGACCCACTATTTACCGAACCCTTACTGACTAATTTCTCTGCACAAGTATTATTTATTTCATTATTTGCATCTAACAAAACCCCCCTACCGCTCTGTCTATCATACCAGCCAATACCGAGACACCTGAATTAGAAAGATGCACTCCATCCCTTGAATACATATGCTTACGACTAGTGAAGTGATCCCACCCGTCTATAAAACCTATATTATTCTCCCGACAGAAGACTTCCATCCTAGCATTAACTCCTATAGCTCGAGACCACCACTCTGAACTTTGGCTAAGCCTAGGCAGAATACCACACATCACCAGAACAGCACCCCTTTTCCTGATCTTATCCAGGGCTTGTCTATACAACCTAATCAGCTACTCACTTCTATCATCCTGCACGTCATTTCCACCAGCTATCAAACAAACAACATCTTTATCCTCAATCCAGCTATTTATTGACTCACCCACCTTCTTCATACCCGCTCCAGGGAAAAAATATTTCCCTCTAACTCTATGCCTGACTTCCTGTCTACAAATCTGCACAGTGAATCCCCTACAATTACCAGAGAACGAGACTTATCCGGAGGATGGGTTACTCCGACCTTGGGAGACTTTCCTAGGCTCTTGACCTGAGAGCTTTTCCCACCTCCATTTCTACGGTCGCTAGTACACCTACCTGATTCTATGGGTCCTGGAGAATTACTGCCGCCAATGTCACATTCATCTCTAAGTGAACTAAAAGAATTAGCAACTTGTAGGCGAAAAGTATCATTTTTCTTAAGAACCATCTTAGTTGAACCCTTATTCACAACTTTCCAAACGTCTTCACTATTCAATTGTCCCTTCCTGCTTAACACCTCTACCTTACCTCTCAGATCCCTGTTCTCCTCTGCAAGGGATCTGACCTCCTGCCTGACTGCGGCCAACTCATTTCTTAAATTAAAAATGAGTTTGCTTGCGTCAGACGCAGACAAATCCCCAGCACACCCACAAACAGCACCAACAACGACACCACCAACACACAGAACACCACCACTCTCCATAGTACTAAGTATAGTCAAGACTAGAGCTACTGGAAGCACGTCCTCACTGGATGAACCCAGGAACTAAACTGATGAACCCAGGAGCTAAACTTGGAATCCCCAACTCTGCATTTTCCTCCCATGAAGAATAAAGGAATAAAGTTCTAGAGGAAAACCTCCCACAAGAACCCTAATAATTGGGTCTCTGCATGAGCATGTCTGCAGAAAAAATAGTATAATAGGGAGGGGATTTGTAATATAATTAAGAGGAAAATGGATAGTTAGCACTGAGTGAAACAAAGCTAAGAGGGAAGAGTGAGTGACTTTTCTGGTGAAAGGGTGTGCAGTATGACTAGGCAACCCTCCATAAAATGGGGGACTGTGGCCCTTTTATATAGACAGTTATAATTATTACTATTATACTATCATTATAAAAAGCATAATCTTTGCAATCATATCGATGTGTGTGACACAACTAATGTCATGTCACGCTGACACTACCATATCCAGAATACTACAATGCATACTACAGTAATATCTTTTCAAATTGAGCAAAGTATCATTTTCAGGAATTTAAATGCTTATGTATTTTTATCATCAAATACATTTTCTATTTGGCTTTAGCATAATGTTCATTTTAAATTAATAAAGCATTCCAAAAGGCTTACTTGGTGTATTAAGGGACCTAAAAATATTGGTGTTACTATTTCATAAAATAAATCTTTTGGAATATTCAAGCCTATTTCCTTTCCTGATACATATGCCTTCTCTCACCAATGTCATTAACACGGCCACAAATTAAAGAAAGAAAATTGATCGGTAACTAAATATAACATTTTCTCCCTAATCTGCTTGCATGATTATCTTCTCTGAGGACCTATGGGGAATACTTTGTAGTCGCCCTGGATATCTCTAAGGTTTTTGACAGTCTGGCACAAGGTTCTGTTGGCCAAACTCCTGCTTATGGCTTTACCCCTTCTCTCTGTTCTTTGATTTCCAGTTTTCTTTCTGACCGTTTTATATCTGTGGTTGTTGACAGTGCAACATTTAGCCCATTCCCTGTTACCAATGGTGTTCCACAGGACTCTGTTCTTTCACCTATTGTACTCTGCTCCTAATTCTTATAACCTATCTTTCTTCAAATACGGATCTATCGTCATCTCGGGCCTAATCCTGTCATATCTCTAGGTCCTCAGTACTTTGACCATTCTTTCAGCCTGTCCTTTTCCTATTGTGTATAATTACCTCATCTCTGTCTTGTCCTTAAACTTTTACTTTTTCTTCGTCTTGATGCTTTCTTCATGCCCACGCCTTTCTTTATAAGGGCAATTTTCTTGCCTGTCCCAGTGTCAAAAAAAAAAAAAAAAAAAAAAAAAACTCACATGGTCTCACAAGTGCATGACATACTGTGAACAATATCAAATCGCTGAAAATGCTAAATTCCTCAACCAAATGTATGGTTTCCCAAATTTATTCTAGCACAATCATTGGAGCTTCATCTCGTTCACTAAAATTATTCACAGTAAGTTATCACATCATGCCAACTCACTCTGTAGCTTGCACATCTCTCACCCTCCTGGATGCCAAGGCTTCTTCTTGCTACCTATACTGGACATAATTAGTCAAACACAAGTGAGAGAACTGTAATGCACTGAATATTACCCATAAGTAACATACCTTTAAATTCCATTCTGAAATCACTTTTGCTATCAGTATTTTGATTAAAACAACTTGATCCGTAATGGTAAGCATTGTTGAGGTAATTTCACTGATAGTACTTGGAGTTGGTGGGTGCAGTTTGCGAGACTCTAGTGTTGGAGACGTAAGCTGTAGCTATTTAAAAGAAAAATTATTCACTGTTATTTTATTCCTAGGATTTAGAAGATTTTTTCCAGTTTCTTCAAACATATTTCTTCCCTGGCCACAGTAAGAAAAGGGGTCAAAACAAACGAAAAAAATACAATTAAAAGTAACAGAACTTACAGCATAAAAAGCAAATTCTATGTTTTAAAGATTTTAAAGAAATCATAACAAACCCCTTTTGGATCATACAAATTAAAACTGAGTAACTATCCACAATAAGTTATTAAAACAACAGTGGCTTGCAAATAGATTTTTGATACATTAAGTATCTTACCTGAATGCTTTCAATTTTTTCTCTAAACTTTGCTCTCTGAGCATTCTGGTGTTCACTTATTTCAACAATGAGAGGCTGCCAGCGGCTACCACATTCAGCAGAAAGAGTGGTCACTCTTTCTAGTATAGTGGAGAACACAGAATATCCCTAAACATAAAAACTATCATTAGCAATTACATAAATTTAGAAATTAATACATATATCGCTTTACTTACAATCCATGCATGACACAAGGCAAAGTCTAGATTGCATGTACCAGGGTACTTATGCTGAAGGATGCATGTGAAAGCCTCTGTAGGTGGTAAGTAAGGATATAGTATATAAAACAGGTAGTAGGATGGAAAAGCATCAAGTGTCTTAAAAGTTCTATAGGAATATAATATGGCGGAAAGAGGTATTAGTTCATATATGAAAGAATACAAAAGTGAGACTATAGGACTGCAAAAAAGAGTGGAAGGTATATGTGATTCTCAGCCTAGGGTATGAGTACATTAGTTGTTATGACGTTTTAACTGAATGGCATAATGAGACAATTGGAAGTAGAAAATGAAAAACTATGCCAGAGACTTAGAAAGGTGAGGAAGGAGGGCAACAGTCGGAAATTAAGCAAGATTCCAGTTACAGATAACACTGCCCTTGTGACTGATTTTGAGGTGATTATTCAGTGATTTGCGAAGTTTGGGAGTATATGTGGGAAAGAAAGCTAAATATTAGGATGGAATATGCCATAAGAAATTTTGCAGTTAGCAATGAAGTGGTAAAAAGGTAAAATGCCTAACTAGTAAAAGCTTCAAGAAAATTTTCTTATTTATAAACTTTAGGGGTTGAAATACAAACACAATGTATTCATAAGGTGTACATACTATAGATTACAAATAGGAATAGGAGACAATGATACTTAAGGATCTAAGTAGTGTATAAGAGGAAATGTCTACTTCACAGAAGAACACAACATGACTACAAATACTCCCCAACTTATAAATAAACAAGTTAGGTTCCAGAAGTCCGTTTGTAAGCAGAATTGTTGTGTTGTTGTGTTTAGGTAAAAAAAACAAAATACTGTACAGTACATAAATATGCAGTACTGTACAGTACTTAGGATACAGACACTTAACTGCTACATAAAACAAAGTATACAGTATTCATGAAGTTTAGTACAGTAATAATAATGTAATCATACAGCACAGTACAGTAATACATACATTAAGACATGGGTAAATAATGGGTAGGTTTTTGCTCAAATCTATGAATGTTTGTAAATCGACTGTATGTAAGTATGGGAGCTTTTGTATACATAAGAATAATTACCAACATGATGTGGAAATTTTGACTACTGAACACTATGAAAACTGAATTAAAATTGAGCTTCAAAGGAATAAGTACATTATATATTTTGTGGACTATGAGACTTCAATGAGAAGAATTATGAGTGGGAGCTGGAGATGTTCAGTAGACAGAAAAATTGACGGTATAAATACTTGAATGGAATTATAAAAGTACCGGGGGTCCTCGATTTATGACAGGGTTCCATTCCTAACATGTGTTGTAACCCGATTTTAAGAGTAAGTCGGAACACACCTGAATACGAACCTAGGTCCCCCATCTATGCTAAAAGTAATCTAAAACATAGATACAATCTAAATTATTAATCTAAGACATAAAAATAGTAAAAGTACACTATAGAGTGCTGTTACCTTTACTCCTGTTGTTAGCTTTCATCATCAGCCCAATATCCAACTTAGAAACCTTCACATTTCAGTATTTGGCTCAATACGCATACACGTCTTCAACACAATATCGACATTTATTGCATTACACATCAAATATATACCAGTCTAAACTGTACACTATATACAAAATATTTACAAATACTGCATATACAAATACTGTACACTATACTGCACAGTACATAAAAGTCTGAAACCTTTCCATTTTTTATTTCATCTGTGTCTTCTTCAAACTGATATGGTACATATCTAAAATTAATGAATTACACATTAAACATATACCAAAGTCTATACATACAAAAAATATATACAACTACACTATATACAAAAGTCTAAACCCTTTCCATTTTCGCCAGGGTCGAACAGTTAACACTAGTGAAATGAGCACATATAACCAAATGCATAAACAAATAAATATATATGACCATTAAATTGATATACAGTGATCCCTCGTTTATCGCGTAGGTTAGGTTCCGGGGCCGACCGCGATAGGTGAATTTCCGCAAAGTAGGATCACCCTATATGTAGATAGGTATTTTAATTTATTTTTTCGTTTACTGTATAAACCCTCCCTATACTGTTAAAAAACCACCCTTTACTTTATTAATAACAGCACGCAAGCATAAATTTACATTTTCTTGTATATGAAAGTGATAGGTAAACTTATGTGAAAGAACCATATTATCATCATGTTCTTGTGAGAGTTGTTGGAGTGCTGTCACGTGTTCATACAGGGTTGCCATACGTTCGAGTGTAAGGCCAGGGTCTTCGATTTCCTCGTGGCTCAGTTACAAAGTGAATTGAATATACAGTACGTAGGAAAAATCTAGATCATTATGAAAAATATTGAAGTGGAGAAGCCAAGTATCCTATCAGTGATATTTTGAAATACAATAGTACTATGTAGATTGTACAAACTGGTCTCAATTCATGTCAGTGTTCAGAAACCAACTGTGTTCCTTCTCCTATGATGGAGGTGGATGGCATTGAAAACTGTTAAAATGACACTAGTGCTTCCCCCGTAGACGAAATCTCTTAAATCACACGTTAAAGAAGATATAGAAGCCGCTTGAATTAAAGAGGAGTCTGTTGAGGCAAAGGAAACGATACTGATGCTCCCCCAGTAGAGGAAATCTCTTAAATCACACGTTAAAGAAGATATGCAGAAGCCGCTTGAATTAAAGAGGAGTCTGTTGAGGCAAAGGAAACGATACTGATGCTCCCCCAGTAGAGGATACCTTGTAAATCACATGTTAAAGAAGGTCTGCAGAAGCCGCTTGAAATTAAAGAGTCTGTTAAGGCAAAGGAAATGATACTGATGCTCCCCCAGTAGAGGAAATCTCTTGTAAATTACATGTTAAAGAAGATCTGCAAGAGCCTCTTGAAATTAAAAAGGGGCCTTTTGAGGCATAGGAGACTGTTATCGAAAGAACCCAACCCCTGAAGCATAACATATTAATAAGCATAACGCAAACTGCGCACATGTGAGTTAGACTAAACGAGTGAGGCGAGACAATGGAAGATGGTGGGAGAACCAAACTTCAATCAAAACGCCAATAAGACTCCGTGATACAGAACATACAGACAAACAATTCTGTGATTCGTCGTCTCCTACCCTTTCAGCTAATAGCATTCCATGAACAATCTCACGTAGGTGCGAGCCTTTGAGTTTTCCAAGACGCCAATACAGTGTACGCTATCGTACAGTATTTCACATGGTGCAGTATTGTGAGTGTATATGTTTAAAATTGTTTTCTACTATTTTTTACTGTTTTATTGCTCTTAGGCTAGGAAATACTTATTTCGTCAATAAAATAATGAAAATTTCAATATGTACTAGCTCACGTAGGTGAGACCCTTTTCGTGTCCAAAATGCTGATACCGGTATCGTATTTTACATGGTGTAATACTGTGATTATTTATGTTTTTCACTGTTCTATTATTCTTAGGCTAAGAAATACATATTTTATATCAATAAAATAATGAAGCTACTGGAATTTTACTATATGCTAGCTCATGTAGGTGTGACCCTTTGGGTTTTCCAAATCGCTGATACCGGTATCATACTTTCTATGGTGCTGAGTTACATGTTAAAATTTATGTTTTTTTACTATTTCTTACTGTTTTATTATTCTTAGGCTTGGAAATACATTTTTGTATCAATGAAATAATGAAATATTTTTGTTTTCAATAAAATAATGAAAATACTGGAAATTTTTATTTCTTAAAATTTTAATATTTTCGCATATACCCAGAAAAAAGAAAAAGAAAAATGCCCAAAAAAACGCGATACAGTGAATCCGCGATAGGTGAACCGCGATATAGCGAGGGATCACTGTATATATATATATATATATATATATATATATATATATATATATATATATATATATATATATATATATATATATATATATATATATATATATATATATATATATATATATATATATATATATATATATATATATATATATATATATATATATATATATATATATATATATATATATATATATATATATATATATATATATATATATATATATATATATATAATATATATATATATATATATATATATATATATATATATATATATATATATATATATATATATATATATATATATATATATATATATATATATATATATATATATATATATATATATATATATATATATATATATATATATATATATATATATATATATATATATATATATATATATATATATATATATATATATATATATATATATATATATATATATATATATATATATATATATATATATATATATATATATATATATATATATATATATATATATATATATATATATATATATATATATATATATATATATATATATATATATATATATATATGCATTCATTTGTACCTGAAGAGGACTGGAGTCCAGTCGTAATATATAGTACATCTTCGCTTCTTTTTGTGTTTTATTTATGGGCCTTTTTTTGCTTCATATATAATATATATATAATATATATATTATATATATATATATATATATATATATATATATATATATATATATATATATATATATATATATATATATATATATGAATTGTAATAAAAACTATATTATTGGTTAGAAGAGTCTGCCTAAAAGAAGAAATCAAAATTCTACTACTCTTGATTAGATATTTTAAAATATGGTTGTAATGTTTTCTACTCACGTAAAAACTATATCTGCAATTCATATTAAAGTTATTAAAGAAAAAATAAAACTGCTATTTAGAAATAAAAAAAATATTTTTACCACATCTGCAAAAGTATGTTTCACTGATACAAGTAAATTAATAATATCGAATTCTCTGAAACACTACTTGCAAAAAGTCTACAGTACACTATCTGATATAATTATAAAGGTTGAAGGAATGCTCATATAAAATACTAAAGAGCCATTTGGTTAGTGTTTTTTGCCATAACTACATATTCGTTCGCCACGCTAAAAAAGCTGTTTCGCATGAAGATCATATTTACGGCTACGTGTTTGATAATTTTGTAAATATATTCTACCTGATTCCTTCAAATAACCAAATACATAAACAAACCAAATACATAAACAAATAAAGAAATAGAGCCAATAACTTGATATATACGTACAGAACAGTGCTACTACATGTGTATTCGTCTGCTACGCTTACAAACTGTTCAGCATGCAAAGTTTATATTTACCACCCAAACCAAGTAGGTTGAAAAGTTGATTTATTAATAATTTATGGGCCTTTGTCATAAAGGCAAAACATTATAACTTGAGGACCACATAACCTGAGGACCCCCTGTATACAGACTTGTACAGCTATAAGTACATCAGAGGAGTGAAGGAGGACTGGTTAAGAAAGGCTTTATTCTGGAAGAGGTGTGACAGCCATGAAGGATAAAGAATGCATAGAAGAAAACGAGTTGACAGGGCGAAATATTTTTCTTAATTTTCTTGCAAGGTTGACACAACATAAGAAGAAAACAAATATGTTATCATGGGGCTGTTTGGCCAGACAGCCTATGAAACGTCAAAAACAACAACAACAACATAATGAAAGGATCATTTATTGTCTCGTAATTAACCTCAACTGCTCATTATCATGAACAAAACAAGAGTGACTGTCAATAAATCACAAAAGCCTTAAATATGGAGCTGAAGTATACCAAGAAAAAAAAAAGGCATGGGGTAGGTCTTGTCCACCATTTATGACTACAGACAGTAATTGCTAGAGTAAGTATAAAACGTGAGGAAGCCAAATAATGTAATTTTTTTACTTTCTTATAGTAGCAAATAATTAAGTAAATGAAGTAAAACAAAGTGAACTGAACAGATAGTAATTCTGAATATTAATTCTTAAGAATAAAAATTAAATATATATCATACTCAAATAATATAAACTAAAATGGGATATATTTAATCTTCCTCCTCTTACAACCAAACCTACAATTTCGAATATGCTTTATACGACAAACAGTATTTAGTATGCAACTTGATGACATTCATGTAAAAATACCATAGAGATCATATACTGTACTAATATGTCTAAACTAATCTTTCAAGTACGTATATAAAGTAAGTCAGAATATTCTTTTTTCATAACAATTGTCACAAGTGACTTAGTAGTTCTAAAAGGATATTTCACACGAAACCAGTAAAGGCTCCACATTCCTCATAATATTGACTAAGATATTAACAAAGAAGACAATCGAACATTTTTCCGTTTCATATAATATTAATATTATAATTACCTGCATTGCAACCCCTTTGATTAGCTCAACAATTGATGTCTCAGTTATGGGCGGTATACATAAACTCATTTCACTAGGTGGAAGAGCAATCTCTCGTACAGTGATACTGTTATATCTGTGAACAAAAATAATAAAAATACATTATGTGTATCCAATAACTGTCAGAACATATAGTTGTTAACATACACGTTCAAGTATTTTGACACTGTCAACATATGTACATACAGTCTTTACTTTAAAAGAAAATTCAAGGTAGAAGTTACTGGAGGGAATTTTAAAATAAATTAATACTTTTTACATGACTAACGTAAATTCGTAAAAAAACGAACATGGCAAAGGTATGTGGAAACCCTCATAATGCAAACCTACCAACTTCAGCAGAATATTGCGTCTAGTGTGTGTGATTACCTAATTGTGATTACCTAATTGTGTTTACGGGAAAGAGCCCAAAGCTCGTATCTTCCCGTCTCCTGATCGCTTCCATTTTAGACTTAGTGATACTTATCATACCTGTCCTTAAAACTATGGATTGAGATAGCATTAACTACCTCCTCGCTTAGCCAATTCCAATTATCAACTACTCTTACACTGAAAAAGTATTTCCTTACATCCTGCAAAGAAGTTTTCTTACGAAGCTTCAAACTATGACCTCTAGTTCTAGAGCCAGACATATCAAAATATCGATCCCTATCCACTCTATCATAACCATGAAGGAATTTAAAGACTGTCACCATATCCCCCCTCACTCTTCTAGCTTCCAGTGATGGTAAGTCTAATTCCCTCAGCCTCTCATCATAACTGAGATTGCGTATTTCTGGCACCAGTTTCGTGGCATGTCTTTGTGTGTGTGTGTGTGTGTGTGTGTGATTCCCTAATTGTGAGTACCTAATTGTCTTTACGGGAAAGAGCCCAAAGCTCGTATCTTCCCGTCTCCTGATCGCTTCCCTTTTGTACTTAGTGATACTTATCATACCTGTCCTTAAAATTATGGATTGAGATAGCATTAACTACCTCCTCGCTTAGCCAATTCCAATTATCAACTACTCTTACACTGAAAAAGTATTTCCTTACACACTGTAAAGAAGTTTTCTTACGAAGCTTCAAACTATGACCTCTAGTTCTAGAGCCAGCCATATCAAAATATCGATCCCTATCCACTCTATCATAACCATGAAGGAATTTAAAGACTGTCACCATATCCCCCCTCACTCTTCTAGCTTCCAGTGATGGTAAGTCTAATTCCCCCAGCCTCTCATCATAACTGAGATTGCGTATTTCTGGCACCAGTTTCGTGGCATGTCTTTGAACTTTTTCAAGCTTAGCTATGTGCTTTTTCAAGTGGATTCCAAAAGGGGGCTGCATATTCGAGTTTTGGCCTCACATGGGTTACAAATATTTCTGAACATTTCCTTGTCCATGTGCCTGAAGGCTACCCTTACATTTGATAAAAATGCATATGCTGCCCTTACTATGCCATTTATATGTATTTCTGAAGACAAATCTGCCAGTATGTTTACTCCTAGATCTCTCTCATTTTCTGTCTCTTGCAGTTGTACTCCAGCCACCGAGTAGTCAAGCTTGGGCCTTCTTGCACTTGTACCCATTCTCATTACCTTACATTTTGAAGTATTGAATTTCATTAGCCACTTTTCTGACCACTCATGCAGATTATTTAGATCCTCCTGAAGTTCTCTACCATTGTTCTCGTTTTTTCTTTCTTCACAATCTTTGCATCATCTGCAAACATATTCATGAATGAATTTACAGACTCTGGTAGGTCATTTACATATACAAGGAACAAAAGTGGCCCTAAAACTGAACCCTGTGGAACTCCACTACTAACTCTTCTCCATTCAGACACTGAGTGTCTTACTCTAACCCTCTGTTCCCTTCCTTCTTAGTAAGTTCTTATCCATTCCAAAACATTTCCACCTATTCTAGCCATTGATTGCAGCTTCCTAATAAGTCTCCCATGTGGAACAGTGTCAAACGCTTTCTGAAAGTCTAGGAATAAGCAATCTGCCCAGCCCTCTCTTTCCTGTAAGATTCGGCTTACCTCATCATAAAATTCTAATAAGTTTGTTACTGTTGATCTACCTTCTCTGAAGCCATGTTGCCTAACTGACAAAAAATTGAAGGATTCCAAGTGAAGAGAGATATGTTTCCTTAGTAGTTTCTCCATAACTTTGCAAACTATGCTGGTCAAGGAAACTGGTCTATAGTTCAGAGCCGTATCCCTCCTTCCCTTTTTGAAGATAGGTATCACATTTGCTTGTTTCCAGCATCTTGGAAGCTCCCCTGATTCCAGTGACATTTTAAATATGATACTTAGTGCCACTGATATTGAGTTTGCGCATTTTTTAAGCACATGATGGGATATGTCATCAGGACCTGTAGCTTTATGAACATCTAAATCCATCAGCGCTTTGCATACCTCTGTGGCTGTAAGGTTGATGTTCTCTAATACCGGCCCTTGAGCTTCTATCTCTGCAATCTGAGGGGGTGGGGTATTTGCTACTATAAATACTGACTGAAACTCCTTGTTCAATTCTTTGCAGATCTCTTCATCCGTCTCAGTGATGCTTCCATCCGCTCTCTTTAGCCTTAAAACCTGTTCTTGTACCTTCAGTTTTCCTCTGATAAAGCTGTGGAAAAGCTTGGGATTTTCTTTAGCCTTCCTGGTGATGTCCCTCTCATAGTCTCTCTCTGTCTCTCTCCTTTTACTTAGGTAGTCATTTCTTCCTCTTTTGTAGGTTTGCCAGGCATTTATGTTTTTCTCCTCCTATACCTTTTCCAGCATTTGTCTCTCCACTCCTTAGCTCTTTTACACCCATTATCGAACCATTTCTCTCTGGCATGAATTACATGTGTGTGTGTGATTACCTAATTGTGGTTACCTAATTGTGTTTACGGGAAAGAGCCCAAAGCTCGTATCTTCCCGTCTCCTGATCGCTTCCATTTTAGACTTAGTGATACTTATCATACCTGTCCTTAAAACTATGGATTGAGATAGCATTAACTACCTCCTCGCTTAGCCAATTCCAATTATCAACTACTCTTACATTGAAAAAGTATTTTCTTACATCCTGCAAAGAAGTTTTCTTACGAAGCTTCAAACTATGACCTCTAGTTCTAGAGCCAGCCATATCAAAATATCGATCCCTATCCACTCTATCATAACCATGAAGGAATTTAAAGACTGTCACCATATCCCCCCTCACTCTTCTAGCTTCCAGTGATGGTAAGTCTAATTCCCTCAGCCTCTCATCATAACTGAGATTGCGTATTTCTGGCACCAGTTTCGTGGCATGTCTTTGAACTTTTTCAAGCTTAGCTATGTGCTTTTTCAAGTGCGGATTCCAAAAGGGGGCTGCATATTCGAGTTTTGGCCTCACATGGGTTACATAAATATTTCTGAACATTTCCTTGTCCATGTGCCTGAAGGCTACCCTTACATTTGATAAGAATGCATATGCTGCCCTTACTATGCCATTTATATGTATTTCTGGAGACAAATCTGCCAGTATGTTTACTCCTAGATCTCTCTCATTTTCTGTCTCTTGAAGTTGTACTCCAGCCACCGTGTGTGTGTGTGTGTGTGTGTGTGTGTGTGTGTGTGTGTGTGTGTGTGTGTGTGTGTGTGTGTGTGTGTGTGTGTGTGTGTGTGTGTGTGTGTGTGTGTGTGTGTGATTACCTAATTGTGATTACCTAATTGTGTTTACGGGAAAGAGCCCAAAGCTCGTATCTTCCCGTCTCCTGATCGGTTCCATTTTTAGACTTAGTGATACTTATCATACCTGTCCTTAAAACTATGGATTGAGATAGCATTAACTACCTCCTCGCTTAGCCAATTCCAATTATCAACTACTCTTACACTGAAAAAGTATTTCCTTACATCCTGCAAAGAATGTGTGTGTGTGTGTGTGTGTGTGTGTGTGTGTGTGTGTGTGTGTGTGTGTGTGTGTGTGTGTGTGTGTGTGTGTGTGATTACCTAATTGTGATTACCTAATTGTGTTTACGGGAAAGAGCCCAAAGCTCGTATCTTCCCGTCTCCTGATCGGTTCCATTTTTAGACTTAGTGATACTTATCATACCTGTCCTTAAAACTATGGATTGAGGTAGCATTAACTACCTCCTCGCTTAGCGAATTCCAATTATCAACTACTCTTACACTGAAAAAGTATTTCCTTACATCCTGCAAACAAGTTTTCTTCCGAAGCTTCAAACTATGACCTCTAGTTCTAGAGCCAGCCATATCGAAATATCGATCCCTATCCACTCTATCATAACCATGAAGGAATTTAAAGACTGTCACCATATCCCCCCTTACTCTTCTAGCTTCGAGTGATGGCAAGTCTAATTCCCTCAGCCTCTCATCATAACCGAGATTGCGTATTTCTGGCACCAGTTTTGTGGCATGTCTTTGAACTTTTTCAAGCTTAGCTATGTGCTTTTTCAAGTGCGGATTCCAAAAGGGGGCTGCATATTCGAGTTTTGGCCTCACATAGGTTACATAAATATTTCTGAACATTTCCTTGTCCATGTGCCTGAAGGCTACCCTTACATTTGATAAGAATGCATATGCTGCCCTTACTACGCCATTTATATGTATTTCTGGAGACAAATCTGCCAATATGTTTACTCCTAGATCTCTCTCATTTTCTGTCTCCTGAAGTTGTACTCCAGCCACCGAGTAGTCAAGCTTGGGCCTTCTTGCACTTGTACCCATTCTCATTACCTTACATTTTGAGGTATTGAATTTCATTAGCCACTTTTCTGACCACTCATGCAGATTATTTAGATCCTCCTGAAGTTCTCTACCATTGTTCTCGTTTTTTACTTTCTTCACAATCTTTGCATCATCTGCAAACATATTCATGAATGAATTTACAGACTCTGGTAGGTCATTTACATATACAAGGAACAAAAGTGGCCCTAAAACTGAACCCTGTGGAACTCCACTACTAACTCTTCTCCATTCAGACACTGAGTGTCTTACTCTAACCCTCTGTTCCCTTCCTTCTAAGTAAGTTTTTATCCATTCCAAGACATTTCCACCTATTCTAGCCATTGATTGCAGCTTCCTAATAAGTCTCCCATGTGGAACAGTGTCAAACGCTTTCTGGAAGTCTAGGAATATGCAATCTGCCCAGCCCTCTCTTTCCTGTAAGATTTGGCTTACCTCATCATAAAATTCTAATAAGTTTGTTACTGTTGATCTTCCTTCTCTGAAGCCATGTTGCCTCACTGACAAAAAGTTGAAGGATTCCAAGTGAAGAGAGATATGTTTCCTTAGTAGTTTCTCCATAACTTTGCAAACTATGCTGGTCAAGGAAACTGGTCTATAGTTCAGAGCCGTATCCCTCCTTCCCTTTTTGAAGATAGGTATCACATTTGCTTGTTTCCAGCATCTTGGAATCTCCCCCGACTCCAATGACTCCTTAAATATGATACTTAGTGCCACTGATATTGTGTTTGCGCATTTTTTAAGCACATGAGGGGATATGTCATCAGGACCTGTAGCTTTATGAACATCTAAATCCATCAGCGCTTTGCATACCTCTGTGGCTGTAAGGTTGATGTTCTCTAATACCGGCCCTTGAGCTTCTATCACTGCAATCTGAGGGGGTGGGGTATTTTCTACTGTAAATACTGACTGAAACTCCTTGTTCAATTCTTTGCAGATCTCTTCGTCCGTCTCAGTGATGCTTCCATCCGCTCTCTTTAGCCTTAAAACCTGTTCTTTTACCTTCAGTTTTCCTCTGATAAAGCTGTGGAAAAGCTTGGGATTTTCTTTCGCCTTCCTGGTGATGTCCCTCTCATAATCTTTCTCTGCCTCTCTCCTTTTACTTAGGTAGTCATTTCTTGCTCTTTTGTAGGTTTGCCAGGCATTTATGTTTTTTCTCCTCCTATACCTTTTCCAGCATTTGTCTCTCCACTCCTTAGCTCTTTTACACCCATTATCGAACCATTTCTCTCTGGCATGAATTACACCTACTTTGGTGACAGGTATGCAGCAATCTACAATCTTCCCATATTTCTCACAAAAGATGTCATACATTTCTTGTACAGATTTGTTGTAAAATAAGGTTCTCCAGTCAATAACTGCAAAAAGCTCATTCATTTTGATGTAATCTCCTTTCTGATAGTTCCTCCTCATGTCCTCAGTGCCTCTACTCTCAGGAAGAATGTCTTCAATGATATACTCCATCAACAACACACAGTGGTCACTCTTTCCAATTGGTGGTTCATACTCAATATTTTCAATATCCAACACATTATCTGTGAACACCAGATCAAGTAGTGATGGCTCATCCCCACCCCTGGCTCTTGTTGGTTCCATTACATGTTGGTGTAGGAAATTCCCTTGTACGCAATCTAGGAATCTTGCCCCAAAGGAGTCCTCACCACTGTGTGGGTCAAGATTTATCCAATCTATCTCTTTATGATTAAAGTCTCCCATAATCAAAATCCTACATTTTTTCTCCCGCGCCATGTTAACAACTGAGTTTATGACTTCAATCGTACCTATATGACTTTCCTCATAAATTTCAAGCCTATTTTGGTTCCTTGGTGGGTTGTATACAACAGTTATTATAATGCTCTCTGACCCAGTATTTATGCGAGCAACAAGAAATTCCCTGAACTCACTTTCTATAGCCAAGTTTATCTCTTCAACTTGAATCCTCTCACTTATGAGCAGTG
>JAXCGZ010005884.1:70000-103620 GCA_037179515.1 Halocaridina rubra | reverse complement strand
AGCACGTGAATATTCTGAACATGTAAATGGCTACGGTAGGAAATGGAAGAAATTTTTAGATCCTTAGCGCTCTCTAGTTTAATACTTTTCTTCAGAGGAATCTGAATTGTACAAACGAATAAGGCGATATATATACATGCAGAAGCTAAGAGAAAAAATTATTTAGCAACCACTCATCTTAAGTTGAGTATAAAGGCAGTACCAACATATGTTATATTAGTTTATTGGGGTGTAAATACTAAGTAAATAAGTACGGTCAATGGTAAAAGGAAATGGGCTCACATTACTTTGCTGAGAATAATGTTAATAATGGAATAGACGCGCTAAATTTATTAATAAAAATAATGATAATAATACTACTACTACTACTAATAATAATAATAATAATTATTATTATTATTATCATTATTAATATAATAGTAATGAAAATAATGATAACTAATAATGATAAAAACAATGATAATAATTATAGTAATAATAATAAAAATGATAACAATAAAAAATATAAAAACTATAAAAGTAATAATAATAAAAATGGTAATAATAATAAATATAAAAACTATAATAGTAATGCTATCTAAAAATATAAAAATTAACAACAGTACAACAATAAGAAAAAAATAATGATATAAACAGTAATCAAGAAAAATCTGAAAAAACAAAACGATAATATTAGATACACTATCAATAATATCATTATAAATATATTGATTATGAAATGACAAAATATAAAAGTGAAATAATAATAATACTAAAAGAAAGAAATAATAGCAATTAAGAAAATAAATCTGTTTTGAATATAAAGAAATTAATAAAAAGAACTTTTGTTATTTCGAAAATTACATTTTTCAAACTTGAATAAGGCATTCTTGATAATATGGGATCAATTACAAATAAACCATGACATAAGTTAATATTTTGGTGCTCGGTTAAGTTAAGTATTGCAGATTCTAAGATGTTTCTAGTAATAATTTGATATCTTCTTTCTAAGATAGAGGCACTGTTCCAGCCAATATGGTGATTGCAGTCAGCATAATGCTTGAACAAAGGACTTGAAGACTGACAGTTTCGAACGTTATATTTATGTTGATTGACACGAAATTCTAATGATTTGCTATTCTGACCAACATAATACTTATCACAGTCTTCACAAGGAATCTTATATATAATATTAGAAGTGGAAAAAGGACTATTTTTAATCAACATATTGCAAATATGAAAATACTTTTTGCAATATGTTGATTAAAAATAGTCCTGTTTCCACTTCTAATATTATTTATAAGATTCCTTGTAAGGATTGTGATAAGTATTATGTTGGCCAGACTAGCAAATCATCAGAATTTCGTGTCAATCAACATAATTATAACGTTCGAAATTGTCAGTCTTCCAGTGCTTTGTTCAAGCATTATGCTGACTGCAATCACCATACTGGCTGGAGCAATGCCTCTATCTTAGTAAGAAGTAATGATATATTACTAGAAACGTCTTGGAATCTGCTATAATTAACTTAACCGAGCACCAAAATATTAACTTAAGTCATGGTTTATTTGTTATTGATCCCATATTTTCAAGTATGCTTTATTCAAGTTTGAAAAATGTAATTTTGGAAATAAAAGTTCTTTTTAATATTTTCTTTATATCCATAATTGATTTATATTTTTTTATTTTATGTTATTAAGTATTTCACTTTCTTTTAGTACTACTATTATTTCACCTTTATTTTGTTGTCATTTCCTTATCAATATATTTACAATAATATTATTGTTAGTATTTCCAATATTTTCGTTTTGTTTTTCTGATTTTTCTTGATTACTGTTTATATCATTATTTGTTTTTCTTATTGTTGTACTGTTGTTAATATTATTATTTTTTTGGTTAGTAGTACTTCTATAGTTATCATAGTTATTATTATCACCATTATATTATTATGACTATTATTATTACTAGTGTTATTATTATTATTAATCATTGTTATTATTATTATTATTATTATTATTATTAGTATTATTATTATTATTATTATTATTATTATTATTATTATTATTATTATTGTTGTTGTTATTATTATTATTATTATTATTATTATTATTATTATTATTATTATTATTATTATTATTATTATTATTATTATTATTATTATTATTATTATTATTATTATTATTATTATTATTATAATATAGCGTGTCTGTTTCATTGCTAACATTATTCACAGCAAAATAATGTGAGCCTGTTTCCTCCTACCATTGACCGTACCTTATTAACATGTTATTTACACTCCAATAAATTAATATAACATATGAAGGTACTGCCTTTATACTCACCTTCCGATGATGGATTGCTAATTTCCTGTTTTTTCTTGGTTTCTGTATGTATATATATTACCTCATTCGTTTGTACAACTCGGATTCCTCTGAAGATAAGTAATAAACTTGAAAGCGCTAAGGATCTAAAAATTTCTTTCAGATTCCTTCTGTAGCCACACACACACACACACACACACACACACACACACACACACACACACACACACACACACACACACACACACACCACCCACACACCCACACACCCACACACACACACACACACACACACACACACACACACACACACACACACACACACACACACACACACACACACACACACACACACACAGAAACTACTAAGGAAACATATCTCTCTTCACTTGGAATCCTTCAACTTTTTGTCAGTGAGGCAACATGGCTTCAGAGAAGGAAGATCAACAGTAACAAACTTATTAGAATTTTATGATGAGGTAAGCCAAATCTTACAGGAAAGAGAGGGCTGGGCAGATTGCATATTCCTAGACTTCCAGAAAGCGTTTGACACTGTTCCACATGGGAGACTTATTAGGAAGCTGCAATCAATGGCTAGAATAGGTGGAAATATCTTGGAATGGATAAAAACTTACTTAGAAGGAAGGGAACAGAGGGTTAGAGTAAGACACTCAGTGTCTGAATGGAGAAGAGTTAGTAGTGGAGTTCCACAGGGTTAAGTTTTAGGGCCACTTTTGTTCCTTGTATATGTAAATGACCTACCAGAGTCTGTAAATTCATTCATGAATATGTTTGCAGATGATGCATAGATTGTGAAGAAAGTAAAAAACGAGAACAATGGTAGAGAACTTCAGGAGGATCTAAATAATCTGCATGAGTGGTCAGAAAAGTGGCAAATGAAATTCAATACCTCAAAATGTAAGGTAATGAGAATGGGTACAAGTGCAAGAAGGCCCAAGCTTGACTACTCGGTGGCTGGAGTACAACTTCAAGAGACAGAAAATGAGAGAGATCTAGGAGTAAACATACTGGCAGATTTGTCTGCAGAAATACATATAAATGGCGTAGTAAGGGCAGCATATGCATTCTTATCAAATGTAAGGGTAGCCTTCAGGCACATGGACAAGGAAATGTTCAGAAATATTTATGTAACCTATGTGAGGCCAAAACTCGAATATGCAGCCCCCTTTTGGAATCCGCACTTGAAAAAGCACATAGCTAAGCTTGAAAAAGTTCAAAGACATGCCACGAAACTGGTGCCAGAAATACGCAATCTCGGTTATGATGAGAGGCTGAGGGAATTAGACTTGCCATCACTCGAAGCTAGAAGAGTAAGGGGGGATATGGTGACAGTCTTTAAATTCCTTCATGGTTATGATAGAGTGGATAGGGATCGATATTTCGATATGGCTGGCTCTAGAACTAGAGGTCATAGTTTGAAGCTTCGTAAGAAAACTTGTTTGCAGGATGTAAGGAAATACTGTTTCAGTGTAAGAGTAGTTGATAATTGGAATTGGCTAAGCGAGGAGGTAGTTAATGCTATCTCAATCCATAGTTTTAAGGACAGGTATGATAAGTATCACTAAGTCTAAAAATGGAACCGATCAGGAGACGGGAAGATACGAGCTTTGGGCTCTTTCCCGTAAACACAATTAGGTAATCACACACACACACACACACACACACACACACACACACACACACACACACACACACACACACACACACACACACTAGAGGTCATAGTTTGAAGCTTTGTAAGAAAACTTCTTTGCAGGATGTAAGGAAATACTTTTTCAGTGTAAGAGTAGTTGATAATTGGAATTGGCTAAGCGAGGAGGTAGTTAATGCTATCTCAATCCATAGTTTTAACGACAGGTATGATAAGTATCACTAAGTATAAAATGGAACCGATGAGGAGACGGGAAGATACGAGCTTTGGGCTCTTTCCCGTAAACACAATTAGGTAATCACAATTAGGTAATCACACACACACACACACACACACACACACACACACACACACACACACACACACACATACACACGCACACACACACACACACACAGTTCAAAGACATGCCACGAAACTGGTGCCAGAAATACGCAATCTCAGTTATGATGAGAGGCTGAGGGAATTAGACTTACCATCACTCGAAGCTAGAAGAGTGAGGGGGGATATGGTGACAGTCTTTAAATTCCTTCATGGTTATGATAGAGTGGATAGGGATCGATATTTTGATATGGCTGGCTCTAGAACTAGAGGTCATAGTTTGAAGCTTGGTAAGAAAACTTCTTTGCAGGATGTAAGGAAATACTTTTTCAATGTAAGAGTAGTTGAGAATTGGAATTGGCTAAGCGAGGAGGTAGTTAATGCTATCTCAATCCATAGTTTTAAGGACAGGTATGATAAGTATCACTAAGTGTAAAATGGAACCGATCAGGAGACGGGAAGATACGAGCTTTGGGCTCTTTCCCGTAAACACAATTAGGTAATCACACACACACACACACACACACACACACACACACACACACACACACACACACACACACACACACACGCGCACACACACACACACACACACACACACACACACACACACACACACACACACACAGGAGACGGGAAGATACGAGCTTTGGGCTCTTTCCCGTAAACACAATTAGGTAATCAAAATTAGGTAATCACACACATACACACACACACACACACACACATACACACACACACACACACACACACACACACACACACACTTTTTCAAGTGCGGATTCCAAAAGGGGGCTGCATATTCGAGTTTTGGCCTCACATAGGTTACATAAATATTTCTGGACAAGGAAATGTTCAGAAATATTTATGTAACCTATGTGAGGCCAAAACTCGAATATGCAGCCCCCTTTTGGAATCCGCACTTGAAAAAGCACATAGCTAAGCTTGAAAAAGTTTAAAGACATGCCACGAAACTGGTGCCAGAAATACGCAATCTCAGTTATGATGAGAGGCTGAGGGAATTAGACTTACCATCACTCGAAGCTAGAAGAGTGAGGGGGGATATGGTGACAGTCTTTAAATTCCTTCATTGTTATGATAGAGTGGATAGGGATCGATATTTTGATATAGCTGGCTCTAGAACTAGAGGTCATAGTTTGAAGCTTCGTAAGCAAACTTCTTTGCAGGATGTAAGGAAATACTTTTTCAGTGTAAGAGTAGTTGATAAATGGAATTGGCTAAGCGAGGAGGTAGTTAATGCTATCTCAATCCATAGTTTTAAGGACAGGTATGATAAGTATCACTAAGTATAAAATGGAAGCAATCAGGAGACGGGAAGATATGAGCTTTGGGCTCTTTCCCGTAAACACAATTAGGTAATCACAATTAGGTAATCACACACACACACACTTATATATGTGTGTGTGTGTGTGTATATATATATTCTTTTGATTGAAAATTTTTATTCTTAAGCTTTTGCATAAATATTTTCGCATCAGAATGGAATGTAAATAGCACTCAGGATTCCAGCTCACATTGTTCCAGGCATCTCTGTTTAAGAGTGTGTAGAGAGGACTTCTCCCATATATCAGAACCTGGAACGTCTTCGCTAATGTCTCTTTTCCAGTGGCGTGTTTTTGGCAAACTATGTTCCGTAGCCTGACGATGATAGTTGTCCTTCGAAAGCTCGTATTCCAAGACAGAAGGGACCTATTTCCTGAATGCATTTACTGGCGAAAGGACCTATTCCTAATGAGAGAAGTCCTCTTTGCTCACTCTTCGACATTGATGCCTGGAACAATGTATCCTGGAACACTGAGTGATAATTACTATTCATCTCTGATGCGAAAAGCTTTATATATATATATATATATATATATATATATATATATATATATATATATATATATATATATATATATATATAGTTACCCTTTAAAGGAACTATGAAGAATTATAAATGCCGAAATTACTATAGTGTAATAAAGTTAGATATATCTCTCATAATTTTTCATACCTAGCGAGGAGCGAAAATTTCTCCAGGAAAAAGAAAACTGGTTTTATCAAATATGGAACCGGGAATGGCAAGAAATCTTCAATCACTGTATGAAAGAAATTATTAATAAAAATATATAAATTATCAATATTTTATGTATATTGGTGAAATAGAAGTAAAAATAGTGATTTGCAATAGAGAAAATTACAAAGAAATCTTTATGTTAATTTGATAAAATTACACAAAATACTAATAAAATTAAAATATAGCTAAGAGGTTAAAGATAAGGTATTTTAAGATTCCAGAAGTATGCCAAAGGAAAACAATAAAAGATGCGGGTGAAATAGAAATAACACAGAACTCTTTCCAGGAAGACAAAAATTAAGAAAAATGAGGAGACGCGCACACATACATGTCTCTAAGTAATAAGATAGGAAATGGGCAAAATGTTGCTGAAATGGAGAGAAGCCTCTTACGATGAGAAAAGAAAGAAGGAAAAAAATTAAGAAAGGAAAAACATGTAGAGGCAAAATTCTTAGTAGTGGACAAAATATAGGTGAAATAGATATAAAAGACTTTTCAAACCAAGAAATAAAAAGAAATGAGAAAGAGAGTGAGTGAGTGAGAGAGAAAAACAAGGAGCCGAAGATGGTGCTCTTGAGAAGCAGTAGAGGTGGCGCCAAAAAAGATTCTACATCTTCAGCAACAAGAGCGACATCTCGTGGTCGGAGGAAACCATTAGTGACATGGGTTACTCTGCGTAATGCGTGGTGCACACGCAAGATGGCGAGAAAGTCACCCCATTGCTCGCTACTTGTACGTTGACTCGCAATTTTTTAATGTTTTCTTATTTTTGTGCATATGATTAACATCATGTTTAAGACATGATGCATTACAGTATAATTATTGGCTGAAAGTAAACCCACGTTAAGTGCATGCGTCATTTCAGGGCTGAACAAAAAATCCAAGTCTTTCTCACCTGTGATTAATGTATTTTTTTTTTCATTTATTGTATAAGTTGGAGAGTACTGTTCATACAATCTATGAAATGTTCATATCGTAGTGTAATTTATAATACGCATTCACCTCAATATGGCATTATGGCCCTTTAGTCATCCATCGATAAAGTTTAAGTTTCTTATTCATTTCTTATAAATAAAATTTCACTGTTTGTAATTACACTTGTTTGTTTGTGATAATAACCGGATATACAATATTAAATGAAAACATTCGATATATATATATATATATATATATATATATATATATATATATATATATATATATATATATATATATATATATATATATATATATATATATATATATATATATATATATATATAATCTTCTTCGTCTACATCTTTTCCCACATTTATGTGGGGTCAATGTTTCTGGCCAGTGTTCTCCATATGTTCCTTTCCCATACCTCATCACCCAACAAACCTTTAGACCTCAGGTCGTCATTGATGCAATCCATCCACCTACGCTTTGTTCTCCCCCTCCCTCTCCTACCCTGTATATCCATTTCCATCACCCTCCTCCCAATATACTGTTCATCCCTCCTAACGACATGACCATACCATCTTAGTCTACTTTCTTGTATCTTATCTGATATTTCTCTTACTTTTGAGGTACCTCTAATTACCTCATTTCTGATCTTATCGCTTCTTGTCACCCCACACATCCATCTCAACATCCTCATCTCTGCTACATCCAGTTTTTTTTTCTTGTGTTTTCTTTATTGCCCATGTCTCTGCTCCATACATCATCGCAGGTCTCACAACTGTCTTGTGCACTTTACCCCTCAACTTGATCCCTATTCTCCTGTTGCACAGCACCCCAGACACTTTCTTTCAGTTCTTCCATCCCGCTTGTATTCTGTGGGTTATTTCTGACTCTGGGTCACCATCCTCTGCTACTGTTGATCCCAAATACTTGAACTTTTCAACTCTTTTCAAGACCTCCCCATGCAAATTGACCTCCCCATCCTCATCATCTCTCAATCTCAAGTACTCTGTCTTCTCCCTGCTGATTCTCAGTCCTCTATCCTCCATCACTCTTCTCCACTCCTCAAGCTTCTCATCCACTACCTCTCGTCTGTTGCTACACAGTACAATGTCATCTGCAAAGAGCATACACCATGGTGACTGATCTCTAATACCCTGGGTTACTACATCCAAGACCAGATCAAATAGATATGGACTCAAAGCTCTTAACATTTGCCTCTGCCCTCTCATACATATCTTGGATGATTCTTACATATTTCTCGGGAACTCCCTTTTCTGTAATACACCTCCACACCTCTTGACGTGGTACTCGATCATATGCCTTTTCCAGGTCAATAAAGACCATATGTAGTCTTTTCTGTTTCTTCCGATGCTTTTCCATCATTTGTCTCAAGGCAAATATGGCATCCACTGTCCCTCTTCCAGGCATGAAGCCAAACTGTTCATCCCCAATTGTCGTTTTTCTCTGAGTCTCCTCTCTATTATCTTCTCCCATATCTTCATAGAATTACTTAACAACTTTATACCTCTATAGTTTCCACACCCCTGAATGTCTCCCTTCCCTTTATAGATTGGGATGATTAGACTTCCTCTCCACTCCTCTGGCATCTTTTCCTGACTAAAGATCTTTTGCATTAAGTCCCACAAGATATCTATGCCTTCCTCTCCAAGACTCTTCCATACCTCCACTGGCATCTTATCAGGTCTTGCTGCCTTTCCATTTTTCATTTTCCTTACTGCCCGCTCTACCTCTCTTATAGTCACTGTTGTTGTAACTGCTTCATTTGGAAGTCCATCTTCAAATACTGCTCTTGGGTTCTCTTCATTTAGTAATCCTTCAAAATAACTTTCCCATCTGCTTTTTATTTCATCCTCTTCTGCTAGAACTACTCCATGGTTATCCTTTATTTGTCTTACTTAGGTCAAGTCCTTGGATGTAATTGAACATATATAAATACATGAAAAAAAAACGAAAACGTTTAGAAAACTTACTTTTAATGAATAGACAATTAGAAGTAACATTTGCATAATTTTTAATGACATATAATTCCGCTCATCCATTCACTGTACATAGGCTAGCGAATTATTTAAGAATTCATTACAAGAGATAAACTTCGACACATTCTTATACAAAAGCACATAAAAAAAAAAAAAAAAAAAAAATATATATATATATATATATATATATATATATATATATATATATATTGCTTATTTTGATGTCCTTTTGTATAAGAATGTGTCGAAGTTTATCTCTTGTAATGAATTCTTAAATAATTCGCTAGCCTATGTACAGTGAATGGGTGAGCGGATTTATATGTCATTGAAAATTATTAAAATTTTACTTCCAATTGTCTATTCAGTAACAGTAAATTTTCTAAACGTTTTCGTTGTTTTTTCTTCATGTATTTATATATGGTCATTTACTATTTGCATATTTTATCTATATACAAGTATATCTATATTTTGCTTTGTTTATGTGATATTTTTTTAATAGCCATATTCTTTTTTTTTTTATTCACGTTATTCTATATCACTGTGTGTGCAGTTATATATGCCAACATTATATGTGTTACTTTAGGAGTTATATTTTGATGTTTGTTGTTGTTGCAGGCATACTACCGCCAAGGAGTTGCTCTTCAGTGCTTGGGTCGTCATGCAGATGCTGTGGCCGCCTTTAGTAGCGGTCTGGCGCAGGATCCCAAGTCATTGCAACTCCTGGAAGGACTTGTTGAAGCCGCCATGAAAAGTCCATTAAGAGGTAAGTTAATAATGGGTCGTTCTACTATACTTTAAAAACACCACGATGGTCCGTCGTTGGCATCGACAGCAACCGCGGTATACGGCGATTACATTGCTATAGTTGGCGATAGGGAGGTTACATTATATCCCAAAATCTTTTTCAAGCTGGTCAATTGAAAATATGCCATGGTGTGTAAAAGTACTTCGGGATGTTTGAAGGAAATGTGAAATTCATTTTTACCTCTTGTGTATGCTTATGTCTTAGAGGTCAAGGCCATGTCAGTTCATTACCTCATGTACTTGATGTCGTTGGAAATGAATATGGCTTTACAGGAAGATTCTCTCTCTCTCTCTCTCTCTCTCTCTCTCTCTCTCTCTCTCTCTCTCTCTCTCTCTCTCTCTCTCTCTCTCTCTCTCTCTCTCTCTCTCTCTCTCTCTCTCTCATGAGTGCATACGAACAGGACAACATGTTTATTATTTGACTTGTTCACTGCACTCTCTTATCAAACTAAAATCATAAGTCCTGCGTGATTTAAAGTCCACGAGGCTTCCAACTCAGTCATGGTCTATGTGGCACTAATCTAGGATAAGAAAGGTCGAGAACGTTTCTGGTGGGATAAATATAGAAGGAAAAGAAATAATTTAAGTATGAAGGCTAGATTGTTTGTTTCTATTATCAAATGGATGAATATTTTTCCACAGATTTTTCCCTATCTAAAATTTTTTATAACTTGTGTATGCAAGTGTTAAGCTTCTATTTCGTCACTGAATTAACATTTAAAGGTTGTCTTTCTATTTATGTACATCATGTTTTACATATTTAGAATCTTAATATGATTGTGTTCCCTGTGTGTGATTTCTTTAGCTGATTTTTTTTTTATTATTATCGGTTTTAACAACTGTCTTCTAACTTGCGTAGTATTGAACTAGTTGCATCATGACTAGAAGAATGCCATTCCAGAATACAAATATATCTGTACATTTTCTTATAAACTCCATCGTGTCATGCACCTCTATAGTTTTTTTTTTTTATAGCACGCATGTGTAATAATGTCAATGTCTTTTTGTGTCTGCTTATACATCTGTGTACATATATGAGAAACTTTAAACTCTGACGTCTACCTTTTTTTTCCTCTCCTTGGGTTGCAGTTCCTTCTCTGTCCTTTACCTACCTTAACGATATTGAATATCTTGTCTGGAAGCTTGCGTAATGGTGTGGTGTTGTGTGTGTGGTATAATATTAATATCTGTATGCTCAAGATGGTATCACGGCCGGTAACTGTACCTTCAAAGAGAGGCTTTTACAGTCCTATTAGACAGTTCTTGGCACAAATCTCCAGCCAGAATGCATATTCAGTCAGAGCTCCTCTCCCAACCTACCGCAATATACTCTTGAGAAAAATTAGCTCATTCAGAGACAACATTTTTTATAGCATTTGAGGCTATGCCATGTCATGGTTGGGTCTACTCTTCCTTCTTTGAGGTTGTCCTCACTGTGTGCATGAATCAGTGATAAAGCTTGCATTCAGCCTCCACCATGGCCACCCCTTTCGCCAGCCATCGGCAACATAGAGAAACGTAATAATATCAATAACTACGTCCATACAACTACAAGACTACTAGTATGAACGAAAGCAATATTAAAATTTGTTCCGTCCATTCTGCATTGCCTCTTTGTGATTCCGGATCATTACCAAACCATCAAAACTTTTCGCATGCTCTTCTGTCTTTGATTCAAATCATTCTATTATTGTATAATTTTAGTAAGTTTTGCCGACGTCTATATATTATTGCGTATTGGATTTGAGCTTTGTCATTGCAAGTATGCGCGTTATTATCGTAGGTCCTGCATTTCATCCAAGAGATCCAGAGTTTAATATCCCATTTGGGTGGTACAGTGTGTGTTCACCAAAACTACATGGTTTGAGAAGGTGGAACCTCTTTTGTATATGGAGGAGAAAATGTCTTAATTAAGAGCAGATACGAGGAATGCAACCTGGATCCTTAGATGAGTGAGATCAGTGGTTTAACAGTATCATTACGACCCTGGGCTTCGATAAAGACAACAATTCCTGTCCCACGGCTTTGATGAGAAAAAATGTATCTATACTTATAATCATATTCAGCGCACGGGATGTCTTTCCGGAGTGTGTTGCTATGCGTCCCTGGGACCGTGCAGTGATTTTTTTTTTTGTACGAGATGTGAATTATAAATGATCTCTTCAGGCATTTGGAGTATAAATATCGTTTTTATAAACAATTAAAGCAATAATACACGTTTATATGTCACTACCTGTCTCCATTATTGTTGTGGACATAGACAAAGTGTGGCTGCGGTATTAGGGCTGGATGCCCATTCCAATGCCCCATGATAGTCTCAATCGCGGTTATTTCAACTATAAAGTAGAGCACATACCACTCGGCTACCTTAGTCCCTATTATAATCAACAAAAGTAAAGGTCACTTTGTGTAAGAGTGCAAGATATATTTCTGAATATTTTTTTCTTCTAACTAAAAAATAATAATAAACGATGCCTCCACGGAATAAAACGTAGATTCTAGTATGGTACATGTGTTACAAGTTGATTTTTTCTTTTTTCTTCTTCTTCTTTAAATGTGTATGGAATAGGGCTTATACTTGTATATGACTTCAGTGGTGTCTTGTACTTCTCAATTGTAAATGGGTTGTTGTAACACCCTACTACTACTACTACTACTACTACTACTACTACTACTACTACTACTACTACTACTACTACTACTACTACTACTACTACTACTACTACTACTACTACTACTACTACTACTATCTGTCTATCTATATCTATCTATTTATCTATCTATTAATTCCGCAATCCTTCTTATGAGGTGGTGGCTTAGTCAAAGCAAAAAAGCTCACTCTTTGCGAGAGGGAAATACAAAGGAGGGGATTTCCTGTTCCCTCACACCGCCTCATTTAGTCGACTCATGACAAGCAAGGGAACACGAAGGGGGTATTCTTGCCCCCTTTTATAATTATTTAGCTATTGAACATTACATCCAGTCTTCTTTCCTAATGTTATCTGCAATTTCTTGATATTTTACATATTCCACTTTGCAATGGGATCCTGTCCCAGGGAGGCGAAGCAGTGTAACCCTTAGCAAACAAAAAGAGTTTCGAATTCACATGCATGCATTAAAGACTCATTTCAGCTTCTTTTTTTTTCTGCTATGATTTCGGCAAGTCTTCAATAGAAGTATGTTGGTAACACTAAAGAAGTGACTCTTTCTCTTCCTCGTTCGATGTTAATCATTGGCTGCGAGTATGCTGTATCATTTCTTTTTTACTCTTTTCGCAAAGGTTTTCAAGTTCTTGTTTATAATGGCTTGAGGCCAGTGGATCAATACCCTAAATATCAAAGAGAGCGTTTTGCCTTCTTGTCCTCAATGAGCACACCGGCTTCACAGATTGACAAAAGCCACCACATGAGATACGCTGGTGTTATTTCATATTAAAAAAAAAATGGTTTTTGCTAAGGAGGACACTTTCAAGACACCATAGAGAATGGAACTTTGGAAGCTCTTAAGTGGGAGTTAGGCACCATACAGATATTTACTGATTTCCGAAGGATGATGATATGAATCCTTTAGAGAATGTATTTCTTAACACAGATAAGTCTGAAATACTAATTTAAAAAGAAAAACTAATTAAATATATTCTGTCTGGCTTATCAGTCATTTCTTATTTACAAACTATATATCAACTGATGTTCTCATGGGCGGTTTTCGACTTCTTATAACAATTTCATGTCCAGTCTCTGACAGTGAAGTGATAATGAGAAGAAAAAAGAGAAGAAGAAAAAAAAGAAATATATATATATATATATATATATATATATATATATATATATATATATATATATATATATATATATATATATATATATATATATATATATATATATGAGTGTCACACCGGGACAGGCAAAATAACTGCCCTCATCATTTAAGGGCCTTGCAAGGGAAAACATTAGAATGAAGGAAAAGAAAAAGGTTATGGACAAGGCAGAGATGAGGTAATGATACACAAAGGAAAAGGACAGACTGGTAGAATAGTCAAAGTACTGAAAACCTAGAGATATGGAGGATTAGGCACTGGGGTAACGATAGATCCGCTTTTTTGAAGAAAGATAGGTTTTAAGAATTAGGAAAGACATAAGGAGGAAGAGAGTTCCAGAGTCTGGAGGTAGATGGGAAGAAGCAATCGCTGCACCAACCAATCCACGTGCTACAAATCTCCACGCAGTACCTGTGGGACAAGGCCGCTTGGGTAGTGTTACGTGGCCTCAGCAGTGGGGGAGGGATGCAAACATGCCAACTTATCAGAACAGCGATGGAAATAGTAGAGATAGTAAAGAGAAATTGATGGTACCTTACGATGAAGAGAAAGGGAATCCGTATTAGAATTAAGAGAAGGATCATTAATGAGTCTAATTGCCTTATATTCATTCCTATCAAGCAGAGAAGTATAACAAGAAGCACCAAGATGTGTGAACAGTATTCTAAGCAGAGATGGATAAAACCTTTATAGATTTTAAGTAACTGTAAAGAGGAAAAGTATTGTCGAAAAGGGAACAGAACTCCCGATTATTTGGTTGTAGATTTAGGATTATGTGATTCCTCCAAGACAAGTTAGAGGCTATCTGGATTCCTAATAGGTTAAAAATATTAAGAGGGTAAATTTCGTTAGTTTCGAAGACAATAGGGCAATCAGAAAGAGAAGAAAATAAAGAGAGCCAGAAAATGTGTCTTAGAGGCATTAAAACTGACTAAATTTTGTGTGCCTCACTCAGGTATCCTCTGCAAATTGGAGTTGAGAGTAGAAGAGAGAGTGATACGAGACTAGTTATGAGTAGCAGATGAAGCTTGTGATGAAAATGCAAAGGAAAAATGAAGGGTAGAATTGTCAGCAATGGTGTGAAGTAGAGAAGAGGATGGGGACTAAAGAAGATCGATGATGAAGAGCATGAACAGAGTAGTTGAGAGAACAGAGTCCTGTGGAACACTGCTGGTAACAGAGACTAGCTGGTAACAGAGACTAGGCTGAATGTTGTGCCTTTAACAATCATAGGTATAAAACGGTTAGAAAGATTGAGCCTTGCGCCGGACTGTCAAAATCCTTAGAGATATTAATGTCGATGACAAAGGATTCCCCATAGTTCCTCACAGAAGATAACCATACATGAGTAAAATAGTTCAGGATGACACCAGTGGCTCTGGCCTTGCAGAAGCCGTACTGGTGATCGGAGATAAGTGAGTTAGATTCAAGACGTTTCAGAAAAGTGATCATTGAGCAAAGTTTCAAAAACTGTAGCGATAGAAGGAATGAGGGCATTAGCTCGGTAGTTTAATGGAATAGAGGGGTCACCCTTCTTAGGAACAGGCTGCACTAGAGCATGCTTCCAAGATGAAGGATAGACATTGATTGAGAAAATGAGGCTTAAAAGATGGCAAACCACGGGTGCCAGTTCATCTGCAAACCCTGTCAGGAAGCTACCAGCAATACCATCGGGACCAGATGCCTTGTTCGTCTTTAGCTAGCGAAGAACCTTATGAACTTTGCATGAAGAAAGGATAAGGGAGGGTATAGGGCTAGAGAGGGATAAAGATTGAGGAACAGGTGCACTGGCATCATTTACAGATGTTATAGAATTATTAGAATGAATAAGAGGGGGAAAGTTTGAGTTACAGAAGTTCTTGGAGAGGTTTTTGGCTAAGGACTAGAATTATTTGTCAGTTGGAGAGGAGTTAAGGTCATCAACTCTCTTTCTTATAAAGATAGCCTTAGACCTTCGAATCTGAGAACAGCAGCGATTCCTAGCTACAATAAAAGCAGAGCAACTTAAATCAGAAGAAGAGGTTTGGTACGAATGTTGTGCCTAGTTCCTGGCCTGAATAGCCATGAAGCAGGCACGGTCAAACCAAGGATTAGGGGTAGAATAAGTTCTCATAGAAAAGGGGATGTAGGGCTCCATTCCTGAGGCTATGATTTCAGCAACTTTTAGGGCTACCTGAGCATGGTTGCGGGACCGAAAACAATAGTCATTCCATGGGAAGTCAAAGAGGAATTTACGCAAATCTTCACGTATGGTATGCTTTAAGTGCCAAAGGAGCGCTGAGTAGGAGGAATTGGTGGAGGGGGAGCAAATATGGAAGTGATTGAGATCACAGATTGGTGAGATATACCAAGAGGGGAAAGCACAGAAAAAGAGTTGTTTGATTTTTTAAAAGTAAGAAATATGTCAAGAGCGTTTGCTGCATGTTCGTGTCAATCGAAAACATGTGTAGGATGTTTGATGATTTACTCCAGATCATGAGTAATAGAGAAAGCAAAGGCCTTACTTCCTCTCACATCAGTGAAAGAAGAATTAAGAAACTCACTGTGGTATACATTAAAGTCTCCAATATAGAGAACTTCGGCATGTGGGTGAGAAGATATCAAGCACTCATAGCAAGAGGACAGATATTAAAATAAAGACACAAGGTTAGTGGAGTTTGAAAGAACAGTAGCAGAAGCAAGGGAATAGAGTAGTAGTGGAGAGATAGAATTTTAGCCAGAGAACATCAAAGTCAAGAGATTCAAAGTCCATGAAGCTTGCAATAGGAGTGTTAGTGTTGCAGTAGGCACAAACCCCACCTCTGGAACAAAAACGAGAATATAGGTTATAATGGGAGATTTGAAATGGATCAATGGGAACATGCCTAAACAGTTGGGTTTCAAAGAGAAGGAGGAGTTTAGGGAGGGAAGTACCCAAGTGCTGTTCCACAGACGAAAAATTAGAGTTCAGGCCATGAATGTTAAAAAAGTGAAGAGTTAAAAAACAGATATATCAGGATGTGCGAGGTTAAAGGCAGAACCATTGCTACCACCAGGTGTGTCTACCCCCAAGCCAGTTGTGGAGTCAGCAAGATCCCTGGAGATTTTTATCACCCCACTATGCCAGGTATTGGGGGCCATAAGCTTTAGACATCCATAAATATAGCAAATATGAGGAAAAAAGAGAGCAAAAAGAAACAGATATGAGGAGTGTTATGACTTGTCAAATGTAATGCGATAGCAAGAGATATGTAATGAATACGCCAGATTATACGGTATAGATGTATGCATAAGATGAATCCGTAATACCTGTACTCACAGTAATTCAACCAGCGGATGGTACCATGGCCAACATACTATATATATATTATTTAATTTATGGATAAATAAATACATAGATACACACACACATACACATACAAGCATATATATATACACACACACACACACACACACACACAATATATATATATATATATATATATATATATATATATATATATATATATATATATATATATATATATATATATATATGATATTATATTTTACCCCTGACTGGTACTCGAACCTAAGACACATAATTACTGTGCCAAGGCACTACCAGCTATGCCACTAAAAGTCTGACAGAGAAGCCAACCTCAAAGCTAGCTGCCTTTCTAGGAAACAATTCATTCTTTCTGAATGCCTTTTTGTTCTTATTGCAGCTTTTCCCACCTCACCCATGGCTTTGTTTTCACATTTAATTTAAATCTGTATCTAAATAGACATAATGATAATCAAATAAAGACATTAGTATATGTGAAAACGTGAATCATATTTTACCACTGACCGGCACTTTAACATATGTAAAAAGACAAATCATATCTTACGCCTGACAGGAACTCGAACCAGAGACATAATTGCTGTGCCAAGGCACTACCAACTACATCACTGAAGGTCTTATAAACAATCCAACCTCAAAGCTAACTGCTTTGCTAGGAATAAGCTCATTCTTCTTGAATACCTCTTTTTTCATACAACAGCTTCTCCAAACCTCACTCATGGCTTCGTTTTTGCATTTAATTCAAATCCCAATCTATATAGGGATCAGGAGTAATCAAATAAACATATTAACATATGGGAAAACGTGAATCATATCTTACCCCTGATCAGGACTTGAAATTAAGACACATAAATACTGTGCCAAGGCGCTACCAACTACAGCACTGTAGGTCTAAGGAAGAAGCCATCTTCAAAGTATACTGAAATAAATGCAAAAACGAAGCCAGGAGTGAGGTTGGGAGAAGCTGTAATATGAACAAAAACGCATTCTGAAAGAATGCATTTATACCTAGCAAAGCAGTTAGCTTTGAGGCTGAATTCTTTCTTAGACCCTCAGTGGTGTAGTTGGCAATGCATTGGCACTGTAAGTATGTGTCTTAGGTTCGAGTCCCAGTCAGGGGTAAAATATGATTTATGTTTTCACACATGTTAATGATTATTAATGTTGCCTATATAAATTTGGATTTGACTTAAATGCAAAATCGAAGCCATGAGTGAATTTGGGAGCAACTGTAATATGAATAAAAAGGCATTCAAAAGAATGCGTTAATTCCTAGAAAGCAGTTAGCTTTGAGGTTGGCTTCTATCATAGACCTTCACTGGTGTAATTGATAGCGCCTTGGCACAATAATTATGTCTTAGGTTCGAGTCCTGGCCAGGGGTAAAATATGGTTATTTTTCCACATTCATTTACGTGTTTATTTGATTTTTATTGATGCCTATATAGATTGGAATTCGAATTAAATACAAAAAACGAAGCCAAGAGTGAAGTTGGGAGAAACTCATTCAGAAAGAATGTGTTCATTCGTAGCAAAGCAGTTAGCTATGAGGTTTGCCTTTTTCTTAGACCTTCAGTGGCATAGTTGGTAGCACCTTGACACAGTAAACATGTGTTTTAGGTACGATTTCTGGTCAGGTGTAATTGATTTTTTCTCATATGTTAATGTGTTTATTTTATTATTAATGATGCCTATATAGATAGGGATCTGAATTAAATGCGAAAATGAAGCCACAATTGAGGTTGAGAAAAGCTGTAATACAAAGAAAAAGACATTCAAAATGAATGTGTTCATTCCTAGCAAGGCAGTTAGAATTGAGTGAGGTTGGCTTTTTTCTTAGACCTTGAGTGGTGTAGTTGGTGGCGCCTTTGCATAGTAATTACGTGTCTTAGGTTCGAGTCCTGGTCAGGGGTAAAAATGATTCATAAATATATATATATATATATATATATATATATATATATATATATATATATATATATATATATATATATGAATTATATTTTATTCCTGACCGAGACACGAACCTAGGACACATAATTACTGTGCCAAGGCGCTACCAACTACGCCACTGAAGTTCTAACAAAGAGGCCAACCTCAAAGCTAATTTCTTTGCTAGAAAAGAATGCATTCATTCTGAATGCATTTTTGTTCTTATTACAGCTTCTCCCATCTCACTTGTTGTTTTTTTTTTTTTGCATTTAATTCAAATCTCACTCTATATAGGTATCAATAATAATCAGATGAAGACATTAGCATATGTGAATAATGAATCATATTTTGCCACTGACCGGGACTTGAACATATGTGAAAAGATGAATAATATTATATCCCTGACAGGACTCGAACCTTAGACACATAATTACTGTGCCAAGGCACTACCAACTATACCACTGAAGGTATAAGAAAGAAGCCAACCTCAAGTCTAACTGCTTTGCTAAAAATGAGCACATTCTTTCTGAATTCCTTTTTGTTCATATAACAGCTTTTCCCAACCTTACACGTGGCTTCGTTTTTGCATTTATTTCAAATCCCAATCAATATAGGCATCAAGAGTAATCAAATAAACATATTAACATATGTGAAAATATGAGTCATATCTTATTCCGACCAGTACTCGAACCTAAGACACATAATTACTGTGCCTAGGCGCTACTAACTACAACACTGAAGGACTAAGAAGGAAGTCAACCTCAAAGCAACTGCTTTGCTAGGAATGAACGCATTCTTTTTGAATGCCTTTTTGTTCATATTACATCTTCTCCTAGCCTCACTCGTGGCTTCGATTTCGCATTTAATTCAAATCACAATCTATATAGGCATTAATATTTATCAAATAAGCTCATTAACATATGTGAAAGCATGAATAATAATATGAAGTAAAAAGCATTCAGAAAGAATGCATTCATTCCTAGCAAAGCAGTTAGCTTTAAAGTTGACTTCTTTCTCATACTTTCAGTGGTGTAGTTGGTAGCGCCTTCGCGCAGTATTTTTGTGTCTTAGGTTCGAGTTCCGGTCAGAGGTAAAATATGATTCATGTCTTCACCTATGTAAAAGTGTTTATTTGATAATGATTGATGCCTATGTAAATTGTGATTTGAAATAAATGCGAAAACGAAGGCATTCAGAAAGAATGCGTTTATACATAGCTAAGCAGTTAGCTTTGAGATTGGATTCTTTTTGAGACATTCAGTGGTGTATTTGACGGTGCCTTGGCACAGTAAGTATGTGTTTTATATTCGAGTCCCAGTCAGGGGTAAAATATGATTTATGTTTTCACATATGTTAATGTTTTTATTTGATTATTAATGTTTACCATATTAATTTGGATTTGAATTGAATACAAAAAATGAAGTCATGGGTGAGTTTGGGAGCAGCTGTAATATGAACAGAAAGGCATTCAGATAGAATGCGTTAATTCCTAGCAAAGCAGTTAGCTTTGAGGTTCATTTCTTACTTAGACCTTCAGTGGTGTAATTGATGGCACCTTGGCGCAGTAATTATATATCTTAGGTTAGAGTGCTGGTCCGGGGTATAATATGATTCCTGTTTTCACATATATTAATGTGTTTATTTGATTTTTATTGATACCTATATAGATTGGAATTCGGATTAAATGCGAAAACGAAGCCAAGAGTGAGGTTGGGAGAAACTGTAATATGAACAAGAGTCATTCAGAAAGAATGTGTTCGTTCATTAATAGCATAGCAGTTAGCTATGAGGTTTGCTTTTTGCTTTGACCTTCAGTGGCGTAGATGGTAGCACCTTGACACAGTTATTATGTCTTAGGTTCGAGTCTTGGTCACGGATAAAATATAATTCAATTTTTTGTCGTATGTTAATGTGTCTATTTAATTATTAATGATGCCTATATAGATAGAGATTTGAATTAAATGCGAAAATGAAGCCATGAGTGAGGTTTTGGAGAAGCTGTAATATGAAGAAAAAGGCATTCAGAAAGAAATCTTTCATTCCTATCAAAGCGGTTAGCTTTGAGGTTGGCTTTTTTGTTAGGCCTTCAGTGATGTAGCTGGAGGTGCCTTTGCACAGTAATTATGTGTCTTAATTTCGAGTCCTGGTCAGGGGTAAATTATGATTCATGTTTTTACATATATATATATATATATATATATATATATATATATATATATATATATATATATATATATATATATATATATATATATATATATATATATATATATATACACGCACACACACAAACAAACACACACACAAACACACATACACACGTGTATATATATATATATATATATATATATATATATATATATATATATATATATATATATATATATATATATATATATATATATATATATATATATATATATATATATATATATATATATATATATATATATATATATATATATATATATATATATATATATGAATCATCTTTTACCCCGACTGGGACTTGAACCTAAGACTTATAATTACTAAGTCAAGGCGCTACCAACTACACCTAAGAAGGTTAAAAGGAATCCAACCTTATAGCTTATATCTGCTATACTTAGGAGAGGAACGCATGCTATCTGAATGCCACTATGTTCATATTACAGATTCTTCAACCTCACTCGTGGCTTCATTTTCGCATTTAATTCAATTCCCAAGCTCATCGGGCTATACAATAACCAAATAAGCACATTACATATGTGAGAACATGAATCATTTTTTTCCCCGACCGGGACTTGAACCTAGGACTTATAATTACTAAGTCAAGGCTCTTCGAACTACACCACAGAAGGTTGAAAGGAATCCAACCTTATAGCTTATATCTGCTATACTTAGGAATGAACGCATTTTATCTGAATGCCACTATGTTCATATTACAGATTCCTGAACCTCACTCGTAGCTTCATATTCGCATTTAATTCAATTCCCAATCTCATTCGGGCTGTACAATAACCAAATAAGCACATTACATATGTGAAAACATGAATAATTTTTTACCCCGGCCGGGACTTGAACCTAGGACTTATAATTACTAAGTCAAGGCGCTACAAATTACACACCACAGAAGGTAAAAAGGAATCCAACTGTATAGCTTATATCCGCTATACTTAAGACTGAACGCATTCTATCTGAATGCCACTCTGTTCATATTACAGATTCCCCAACCTCACTCGTGGCATCATTTTAGCATTTAATTCAATTCCTAATTTCATTCGGGCTATACAATAACCAAATAAGCACATTACCTCTGTGAAAACATGAATAATTTTTTACCCCGACAGGGACTTGAACCTAGGACTTATAATTACTAAGTCAAGGCTCTACCATCTACACCACAGAAGGTTAAAAGGAATCCAACCTTATAGCTTATATCTGCTATACCTAGGAATGAACGCATTCTATTTGAATGCCACTATGTTCATATTACAGATTCCCCAACCATACTCGTGGCTTCATTTTCGCATTTAATTCAATTCCCAATCTCATTCGGGCTGTGCAATAACCAAATAAGCACATTACATATGTGAAAACATGAATAATTTTTTACCCAGACCGGGACTTGAACCTAGGACTTATAATTGCTAAGTCTAGGCGCTACAAATTACACACCACAGAAGGTTAAAAGGAAGCCAACCTTATAGCTTATATCTGCTATACTTAAGAATGAAAGTATTCTATCTGAATGCCACTATGTTCATATTACAGATTCCCCAACCTCACTCGTGGCTTCATTTTAGCATTTAATTCAATTCCCAATCTCATTCGGGCTATACAATAACCAAATAAGCACATTACATATGTGAAAACATGAATCATTTTTTACCCCGACCGGGACTTGAACCTAGGACTTATAAGTACTAAGTCAAGGCGCTACCAACTACACCTCAGAAGGTTAAAAGGAATCCAACCTTATAGCTATGTCTGCTATACTTAGGAATGAATGCATTCTATCTGAATGATAATATGTTCATATTCCTAAGTATAGCAGATATAAGCTATAAGGTTGAATTCCTTTTTAACCTTCTGTGGTGTAGTTGGTCGGGCCTTGACTTAGTAATTATAAATCCTAGGTTCAAGTCCCGGTTGGGGTAAAAAATGATTTTAGCATTTAATTCAATTCCCAATCTCATTCAGGCTATACAATAACCAAATAAGCACATTACATATGTGAAAACATGAATAATTTTTTACCCCAACTGGGACTTGAACCTAGGACTTATAATTACTAAGTTAAGGCGCTACCAACTACACCACAGAAGTTTAAAAGGAATCCAACCTTATAGCTATATCTGCTATACTTAGGAATGAATGCATTCTATCTGAATGCCACTATGTTCATATTTCTAAGTGTAGTAGATATAAGCTATAAGGTTGGATTCTCTTGTAACCTTCTGTGGTGTAGTTGGTCGGGCCTTGACTTAGTAATTATAAGTCCTAGGTTCAAGTCCCGGTCGGGGTAAAATGATTCATGTTTTCACATATGTAATGTGCTTATTTGGTTATTGTATAGCCCGAATGAGATTGGGAATTGAATTAAATGCGAAAATGAAGCAACGAGTGAGGTTGGGGAATCTATAATATGAACATAGTGGCATTGAGATAGAATGCGTTCATTCTTAAGTATAGCAGATGTAAGCTATAAGGTTGGATTCCTTTTAAGCTTCTGTGGTGTAGTTGGTAGTGCCATAACTTAGTAATTATAAGTCCTTTGGTTCAAGTCCCAGTCGGGGTAATAAAATGATTCATGTTTTCGCATATGTAATGTGCTTATTTGGTTATTGTCTAGCCCAAATGAGATTGGGAATTGAATTAAATGCGAAAATGAAGCCACGAGTGAGGTTGGAGAATCTGTAATTTGAACATAGTGCATTCAGATAGAAGCGTTCATTCCTAAGTATAGCAGATATAAGCTAAAAGGTTGGATTCCTTTTTACCTTCTGTGGTGTAGTTGGTAGCGCCTTGACTTAGTAATTATAAGTCCTAGGTTCAAGTAACCGGTCGGGGTAAAAAATGACTCATGTTTTCACATATGTAATGTGCTCATTTGGTTATTGTATAGCCCGAATAAGATTGGGAATTGAATTAAATGCAAAAATGAAGCTACGAGTGAGGTTGGGGAATCTGTGATATGAACATAGTGGCATTCAGATCGAATGCATTCATTCTTAAGTATAGCAGATATAAGCTATAAGGTTGAATTCCTTTTAACCTTCTGTGGTGCAGTTGGTAGTGCCTTGACTTAATAATTATAAGTCCTAGGTTCAAGTCCCGATCGGGGTAAAATATGATTCATGTTTTCACATATGTAATGTGCTTATTTGGTTTATATATATATATATATATATATATATATATATATATATATATATATATATATATATATATATATATATATATATATATATATATATATATATAAATATATATATTATATATATATATATATATATATATATATATATATATATATATATATATATATATATATATATATATATATATATATATATATATATATATATATATATATATATATATATATATATATTTATATATATATATATATATATATATATATATATATATATATATATATATATATATATATATATATATATATATATATATATTGGTTTCGGTTTTACGTCACGAACTTCTTTTTCAACTAAGGGTTGCGAAGGACTTGTTTTGGCTGATGTAAACGTTACCCTGAGTGTATGCCCTTACTAACCTCAGTCCGTGACGGGGCGTATATATATATATATATATATATATATATATATATATATATATATATATATATATATATATATATATATATATATATATATATATATATATAGATAGATAGATAGATAGATAGATAGATAGATAGATAGATTGGATCGTAGAGAGAGAGAGAGAGAGGAGAGAGAGAGAGAGAGAGAGAGAGAATATCCGTTTTTAAGTGGTATGAACAAATCTTCGTCTTCTTTGTTGGTTTCCTGTATGCAAAAAATAGATACATTTCTGTCATCGTATATTTGATTATTGCTGTAACTCTTGTTCATACATTGGAATGATTTGACATAAAAGCCAAAAGAGGCAGAACCAGACTATCTATTAGTCTATCTATCTAGCATTCCATTTTAACCCAAATATTTTTTCTCGCTGGTTCAGGCTATATATAACGTTTGTATCCCACACAGGAGGTCGTGAGCTCTAAATCCACTAAGGAGGTGGCGGCTTTTCCGTTCTTGTCTTTTATTTTATAACCCGGTAGACACTAACCTGGCTTCACCCAGGAGGTCTCAGATTTAACCCCTCGTGGTGGATTGCCAATTTCCCTCTTTATCAGAAACTTGTGGAAAAAGAATGGAAAGGAGTAGGTTTTCCTAATGTCGTAATCCTGTTAATTCAGCAGTCGGAGTGAGTGCACCATTAGATACGCAAAGTTAATGGTGGTATAAGTATCTTCATTAACAGGGGCTGCATTAACGACGAAAATGGCAATTTCGCAACCCTCCGTGAAAGAGAAAAAGATGCTTTTAACAAATAGGCTTTTCTTTCTCTTTCCCGACTTGCTTTCTTAATTTTTATGTACTATAGCTGTGGGACGAGTCATTGAATGTATATTGATTCTGGAAAACGTAATCATATCATTTCATTGTAGACCCATCTCTTCTAATGCTATTCTCGCTGAGTCTCTTTGGTTGATAGGTGCTACATATGAAAAAGACATGATGAATAGACATAGCAAATAATGCTACTCTCGCTCTCTCTCTCTCTCTCTCTCTCTCTCTCTCTCTCTCTCTCTCTCTCCTCTCTCTCTCTCTCTCTCTCCTCTCTCTCTCTCTCTCTCTCTCTCTCTCTCTCTCTCCCATGAATGTATGGATATCGTACTTGAAGCGGTACTCGAGGTAATGTGTTCTGTATGTAAACAGTAAGAAGCATTAAATAATATATATAACAGTGTCACAATATCGCAGCCGTGCATCTACAGTTTAAGTAGCTATAAGGAAGAAAGAAACACAAATAAACCCGCACCAAAGAAAGAGAGAGAGAGAGAGAGAGAGAGAGAGAGAGAGAGAGAGAGAGAGAGAGAGAGAGAGAGAGAGAGAGAGAGAGAGAGAGAGAGAGAGAGAGAGAGAGAGAGAGAGAGAGAGAGAGAGAGAGAGATTAGCAAGAAATTGAATAAGAGATAAAGACATGATGAATCTAGTACTTTTAGATTAAATATATTCTTAGATGACTACTACTACTACTACTACTACTACTACTACTACTACTACTACTACTCACTCATCATCACTCATCATCATCATCATCATCATCATAATAATAATAATAATAATAATAATAATAATAATAATAATAATAATAATAATAATAATAATAATAATAATAATAATAGATAATAAAATTTGGAAGTTTTTGTGATCCTGTAAGTTATTTACATTCAAGAAACCTAAGTCAGTTGTTATTCAGGTCGTTGGAGAAAAGGCAATCGGGGTATATGAGATGCTCTTCACTTATAGTTTTGGTAAAGAGGTTTTTGTTCTCTCTCTCACATTATATATATATATATATATATATATATATATATATATATATATATATATATATATATATATATATATATATATATAATATATATATATATAATGTTTGCGCTTTAAGGCTTGTCATTGTGTTCAATATGTTATATAATATTACATCTATTTTTATCTCTCCTTTTTTCCCCAATGTGGTGCTGGCAGAGGCATGCTGTACCATCGGAATGGAGAGATAAAAATCAGGATCAGTGCGAGGGATCCATCGTGTAGTGTATCATTCGCTTAATTAGAGAATTAGAGTACTTGGGAATACATCGTATGGTCATCATATGTCATTATCAAGTATTGCTCTCTCTCTCTCTCTCTCTCTCTCTCTCTCTCTCTCTCTCTCTCTCTCTCTCTCTCTCTCTCTCTCTCTCTCTCTCTCTCTCTCTCTCTCTCTCTCTCTCTCTCTCTCTCTCTCTCATTACTTATCATCATCATCGTCTGCTCTGAGTTATCCACTCCAGTACATTGTTGTATCCATTGGATTTGCTATTCGAGCGAGGTACTTAATAATACGAAAGATGAAATAGATTTGGTCACAAAAATGATTTCATGAAGAATATTTTTTATGCTGTGAGAGACTTCCACCTCACATAGAAGTCGGATAAGATGCAAAGAGAGAAAGAAGAATCCTTATGAATGGAATCTAAATATGGGTAGCAATAAATATAAAATTACCCACCGCTCCCCAGGAACTCATGTGATTATAATGCAATAATTGAAATGATATCCATTAAGTAAAATACTGGCAATCAATAGTCAGTGATTTTTATATTGATATGTATAATGGGAATTGGCAGAAAACGATGCCTAGGATTACAGACGGACACTAAGACTACAAATAGTAAGCCTGGTACATGCTCAGGAAGTCATTGCTAATATCGAAGCTCAACCTTAAGAAGATACTTTATATGTATTGTTTATATATATATATATATATATATATATATATATATATATATATATATATATATATATATATATATATATATATATATATATATATATATATATATATATATATATATATATATATATATATATATATATATATATATATATAATGATTGTGACACCACGACGGGCTAAAATAAAATAAAAATCTGCCTTCACCTGGCCTGGGCACGAAGGAAACACAAAGAGAAACAAATGGGAAGTATAGTGGCTTGTCTGGCGTGAAGGGATAGTAAAAGATGTGTATCGAATATCCAAGAATATTTGGTGTTGATGTAGGCACAGAAAAAGAACCGAAACAGAAGAAAAACTTAACATCTTACTGTCCTGGACTCCTATGTAAGTCCAAAAGACCCTACCTTTATGCAAATGTTAAAAAGTAAATTTGCTCTATGATATTCAGTCATGGATGTAGTTTATTAAACTGTTACTTGTTCGATTTCAGTTATAAAGTACACGTACTAATTTTTTTTTCTAGAATCTGACTGCTGATTGCTGTAATTATGTTAAACACGCTTTATACTGGAATGAACTAAGGTTACTAAGTAAACCTCCCCCCCCCAAGAATGCAGTTTTGCATAATCACGTTGAATGAGACTCTGCTGATCAGAAATTTCATTCATCCTATTGCATCAAACCATTCATAACCTCAGCCCTACCAAATAAACCATGACTCGAATCTTCCATCCAGTTGGGATGAGGACATCGGTGGTGCATTAGTGACACACATCTCGAAAGATGAGAGACCCTGGATCGAGCCCACCACGGGGTGATAGGTTGGGTATCCATCCTTAATTTCCTGGCTGCAATCTGCCTGTGTCCGCCTTCTTAATGGGTACTAAAAATAATGTCATATCAAACGTGTTTATATATATATATATATATATATATATATATATATATATATATATATATATATATATATATATATATATATATATATATATATATATATATATTACATATGTGTGTGTATGAATATATATATATATATATGTGTGTGTGTGTGTGTGTGTGTGTGTGTGTGTGTGTGTGTGTGCGTGTGTGTGTGAGATTACCTAATTGTGATTACCTAATTGTGTTTACGGGAAAGAGCCCAAAGCTCGTATCTTCCCGTCTCCTGATCGGTTCCATTTTTAGACTTAGTGATACTTATCATACCTGTCCTTAAAACTATGGATTGAGATAGCATTAACTACCTCCTCGCTTAGCGAATTCCAATTATCAACTACTCTTACACTGAAAAAGTATTTCCTTACATCCTGCAAACAAGTTTTCTTACGAAGCTTCAAACTATGACCTCTAGTTCTAGAGCCAGCCATATCGAAATATCGATCCCTATCCACTCTATCATAACCATGTGTGTGTGTGTGTGTGTGTGTGTGTGTGTGTGTGTGTGTGTGTGTGTGTGTGTGTGTGTGTGTGTGTGTGTGTGTGTGTGTGTGTGTGTGCGTGCGTGCGTGCGTGCGTGCGTGCGTGCGTGCGTGCGTGCGTGCGTGCGTGCGTGCGTGCGTGCGTGCGTGCGTGCGTGCGTGCGTGCGTGCGTGCGTGCGTGCGTGCGTGCGTGCGTGCGTGCGTGCGTGCGTGTGTGTGTGTGTGTGTGTGTGTGTGTGTGTGTGTTCTAGGACAATTCACCGTAAGACAAATTGCCGTAATAACCTAACCTATAAATGTCCTTGCGGCGGAATACTTGTCTTACGGCGAAGTGTCCTACGGCAAATTGTCCGACCACGATATATATATATATATATATATATATATATATATATATATATATATATATATATATATATATATCCAAATAAGCACATTACGTATGTGAAAACATGAATAATTATTTACCCCGACCGGGACTCGAACCTAGGACTTATCATTACTAAGTCAAGGCGCTACCAACTACACACCACAAAAGGTTGAAAGGAATCCAACCTTATAGCTTATATCTGCTATATATAGGAATGAACGCATTCTATCTGAATGCCACAATGTTCATATTGCAGATTCCCCTACCTAACTCGTGGCTTCATTTTCGCATTTAATTCAATTCCCAATTTCACTCGGGTCATATAATACCCAAATAAGCACATTACATATGTGAAAACATGAATTATTATTTACCCCGACCGGGACTCGAACGTAGGACTTGTAATTACTAAGTCAAGTCGCTACCAACTACACACCACAGAAGGTTAAAAGGAATCCAACCTTATAGCTTATATCTGCTATACTTTGGAATGAACGCATTCTATCTGAATGCCACAATGTTCATATTACAGATTCCCCAACCTCACTCGTGGCTTCATTTCCGCATTTAATTCAATTCCCAATCTCATTCGGGTCATACAATAACCAAATAAGTACATTACATATGTGAAAACATGAATCATTATTTACCCCGACCGAAACTCGAACCTAGGACTTATAAATACCAAGTCAAGGCGCTACCAACTACACACCACAGAAGGTTAAAAGGAATCCAACCTTATAGCTTATATCTGCTATACTTAGGAATGAAAGCATTCGATCTGAATGCCACAATGTTCATATTACAGATTCCCCAACCTCACTCGTGGCTTCATTTTCGCATTTAATTCCATTCCCAATCTCATTTGGGTCATACCATAATCAAATAAGAACATTACATATGTGAAAACAGGAATTATTATTTACCCCAACCGGGACTCGAACCTAGGACTTATAATTACTAAGTCAAGGCGCTACCAACTACACATCACAGAAGGTTAAAAGGAATCCTTACCTTATAGCTTATATCTTCTATACTTAGGAATGAACGCATTCTATCTGAATGCCACAATGTTCATATTACAGATTCCCCAACCTCACTCGTGGCTTCATTTTCGCATTTATTTCAATTCCCAATCTCATTTGGGTCATACAATAACTAAATAAGCACATTACATATGTGAGAACATGAATCATTATTTACCCCGACCGGGACTCGAACCTAGGACTTATAATTACTAAGTCAAGGCACTACCAAGTACACACCACAGAAGGTTAAAAGGAATTCAACCTTATAGCTTATATCTGCTATATTTAGGAATGAACGCATTCTATCTGAATGCCACAATGTTCATATTACAGATTCCCCAGCCTCACTCGTGGCTTCATTTTCGCATTTAATTCATACCCCGTCTCATTTGGGACATACAATAACCTAATAAGCATATTACATATGTGAAAACATGAATCATTATTTACCCCGACCGGAACTTGAACCTAGGACTTATAATTACTAAGTCAAGGCGCTACAAATTGCACTCCACACAAGGTTAAAAGGAATCCTACCTTATAGCTTATATCTGCTATACTTAGGAATGAACGCATTCTATCTGAGTTCCACAGTGTTCATGTTACAGATTCCCCAACCTCATTCGTGGCTTCGTTTTCGCATTTAATTCAATTCCCAATCTCATTTGGGTCATACAATAACCAAATAAGAACATTACGTATGTGAAAACATGAATTATTATTTACCCAGACCGAAACTCGAACCTAGGACTTATAATTACTAAGTCAAGACGCTACCAAGTACACACCACAGAAGGTTAAAAGGAATCCTACCTTATAGCTTATATCTGCTATACTTAGGAATGAACGCATTCTATCTGAATGCCACAATGTTCATATTACAGATTCCCCAACCTTTCTCGTGGCTTCAATTTCGCATTTAATTCAATTCCCAATCTCATTTTGGTCATACAATAACCAAATAAGCACATTACATATGTGAAAACATGAATCATTATTTACCCCGACCGGGACTCGAACCTAGGCCTTATAATTACTAAGTCAAGGCACTACCAAGTACACACCACAGAAGGTTAAAAGGAATCCAACCTTATAGCTTATATCTGCTATATTTAGGAATGAACACATTCTATCTGAATGCCACAATGTTCATATTACAGATTCCCCAACCTCACTTCTGGCTTCATTTTCGCATGTAATTCAATTCCCAATCTCATTCGGGTCATACATTAACCAAATAAGCACATTACATATGTGAAAACATGAATCATTATTTACCCGACTGGGACTCGAACCTAGGACTTATAATTACTAAGTCAAGGCGCTACCAACTACACACCACAGAAGGTTAAAAGGAATCCAACCTTATAGCTTATATCTGCAATACTTAGGAATGAACACATACTATCTGAATGCCACAATGTTCATATTACAGATTCCCCAACCACACTCGTGGCTTTATTTTCGCATTTAATTCAATTTCTAATCTCATTCGGGTCATACAATACCCAAATAAGCACATTACATATTTGAAAACATGAATCATTATTTACCCCGACCGGAACTCGAACCTAGGACTTATAATTACTAAGTCAAGGCGCTACAAACTACACACCACAGAAGGTTAAAAGGAATCCTACCTTATAGCTTATATCTGCTATACTTAGGAATGAACGCATTCTATCTGAGTGCCACAATGTTCATATTACAGACTTCCCAACCTCACTCGTGGCTTCATTTTCGCATTTAATTCAATTCCCAATCTCATTTGGGTCATACAATAACCAAATAAGCACATATGTGAAAACATGAATCATTATTTACCCCGAACGGGACTCGAACCTCGGACTTATAATTACTAAGTCAAGGTGCTACCAACTATACACCACAGAAGGTTAAAAGGAATCCTACCTTATAGCTTATATCTGCTATACTTAGGAATGAACGCATTCTATCTGAATGCCACAATGTTCATATTACAGATTCCCCAACCTTACTCGTGGCTTCATCAAGTAGTATTAACTACTTCCTCGCTTAGCGAATGCCAATTATCAACTACTCTTACGCTGAAAAAGTATTTCCTTACATCCTGCAAAAAAGTTTTCTTACGAAGCTTCAAACTATGACCTCTAGTTCTAGCGTCTGCCATATCAAAATATCGACCCGTATCCACTCTATCATAACCATGAAGGAATTTAAATACTGTCACCATATCCTCCCTCAATGTTCTAGCTTCGAGTGATGGTAAGTCTAATTCCTTCAGTCTCACATCATAACTGAGAATGCGTATTTCTTTCACCAGCTTCGTGGCATGTCTTTGAACTATTTCAAGCTTAGCTACGTGCTTTTTCAAGTGCGGATTCCAAAAAGGGGCTGCATATTCAAGTTTTGGCCTCATACAGGTTACATAAATATTTCTGAACATTTCCTTTTCCATGTGCCTGAAGGCTATCACTTATATTTGATAAGAAAGCATATGCTGCCCTTACCATACCATATATTTGTATTTCTGGAGACAAATCTGCCAGTATGTTTACTCCTAGATCTCTCTGATTTTCTGTCTCTTGAAGTTTTACTCCTGCCACTGAGTAGTCAAGCTTGTGCCTTCTTGCACTTGTACCCATTCTCATTACAATAAATTTTGAGGTACTGACTTTCATTAACTACTTTTCTGACCTCTCATGCAGACTATTTAGATCTTCCTGAAGGTCTCTTCCATGTTCTCGTTTCTTGATTTTTTCACAATATTTGCATCATCTGCAAACATATTCATGAATGAATTTACAGACTCTGGTAGGCAATTTACATATACAAAGAACAAAAGTGGCCCTAACACTGAATCCTGTGGAACTTCACAACTAACTCTTCTCCGTTTAGACAGTGAGTGTTTTACTCTAACCCTCCTTTCACTTCCTTCCAAGTAAGTTTTTATCCATTCCAAAACATTTCCACCTATTTTAGCCATTGCTTGCAGCTTTTTAATAAGTCTCCCGTTTGGGACAGTGTCAAGTGCATTCTGTGTATATATATATATATATATATATATATATATATATATATATATATATATATATATATATATATATATATATATATATATATATATATATATAT
>JAXCGZ010005884.1:55000-65000 GCA_037179515.1 Halocaridina rubra | reverse complement strand
ATCCTAACTGCATGCCTTATTTGTTCATATATCCTATATACATAAGCCATTTATTCTCTTATAAGGGGAGTGGCTGAGTCAAGGCAAAATGCTCTTGACTCTTTGGGAAGAGAAAATACAGAGGAGAGGATTCCCAGTCACACACACACACACACACACACACACACACACACACACACACACACACACACACACACACACACACACACACTTATCAAATGTAAGGGTAGCCTTCAGGCACATGGACAAGGAAATGTTCAGAAATATTTATGTAACCTATGTAAGGCCAAAACTCGAATATGCAGCCCCCTTTTGGAATCCGCACTTGAAAAAGCACATAGCTAAGCTTGAAAAAGTTCAAAGACATGCCACGAAACTGGTGCCAGAAATACGTAATCTCAGTTATGATGAGAGGCTGAGGGAATTATACTTACCATCACTCGAAGCTAGAAGATTGAGGGGGGATATGGCGACAGTCTTTAAATTCCTTTATGGTTATGATAGAGTGGATAGGGGTCGATATTTTGATATGGCAGACTCTAGAACTAGAGGTCATAGTTTGAAGCTTCGTAAGAAAACTTCTTTGCAGGATGTAAGGAAATACTTTTTCAGTGTAAGAACATAAGAACATAAGAATAGAGGACACTGCAACATGCCTACTGGCACACACGAGGCAGCTCCATTTCTGAATTGTATTTTCAGCATGTCTAACCTATTCTATTCTACTCTACTTATTTATTCTATTTTTCTTTTTACGATTTTTCTAATAAGCACTAACCTATTCATACCCACCCTACCTCTGTCATATGTCTATCTAATCTACATTTGAAGGTGTCTAAGGTATTGGCATTTACTATCCTACTAGGAAGCTTGTTCCATGCATCAGCTACTCAATTACCAAACCAATTTTTACCAATTTCCCTTCTGAACCTAAATTTATCAAGCTTAAATCCATTATTACGAGTTCTGGTTTGATCATGAATTTTTAAAACTTTATTAATATCTCTCTTGTTAATCCCTTTAAACCATTTATACACTTCAATCATATCCCCCCTAACTCTTCGCCTCTCTAGAGACTGTAGATTAAGTTTTTTAATCTGTCCTCATATGGTAGATTTCTGATATTGTGTATCATCTTGGTCATTCTTCGCTGCACTCTCTCCAAGGATTCAATTTCCATTCTATAATAGGGTGACCAGAATTGCACAGCATAATCTAAATGGGGCCTAACTAATGCAAGATAGAGCTGCAAAATAACTTTTTCCGTCCTATTGCTGACGCTTCTTGAGATAAATCCTAAAATTCTGTTTGCTTTATTTCTGACTGCTGTGCATTGCTCTCTTGGCTTAAGACTACTACTCACAAGAACTCCCAAATCACTTTCACACTGAGAACTCATGATTTCATGGTTATTTAGCTTATAACTAGTATTGTCTTTTATAGTACCCATTTTAACTACTTTACATTTTTCAACATTAAATTCCATTTGCCATTTGTCCGACCATTCAGATAATCTATTTAGATCTTCCTGTAAAGCATGAATGTCTTCTTTTCCATTTATAGTTCTACCTATTTTAGTGTCGTCTGCGAATTTACTTAGGTTACTACTGATATCCGAATCCAGATAATTTAGATATACGATGAATAATAGGGGACCCAGTACCGAGCCTTGTGGTACCCTGCTAGTAACCGAGCCCCACTCTGATTTCTCTCCATCTATGCAAACCCTCTGTTTTCTGTCTTTTAGCCATTGTTTGATCCATCTGAGAACAGCTCCTCCTATACCATGAGCTTCCAGCTTTTTAACTAATCTTTTGTGAGGAACTCTATCAAAAGCTTTGCTAAAATCTAGATATATTGTATCATATTCTTTGCCACAATCTACTGCCTCGTAAACTTCTGAATAAAAAGACAGTAAGTTAGTAAGGCACGAAAAACCCTTAAGAAGCCCGTGTTGTGAATGTTTTATCAGTCTGTGTAAATCTAGATGTGCCCTTATTTTATTTGCAATTATGGATTCTAGAATCTTACCCACTGTTGACGTTAAACTTACCGGCCTATAATTATTCTTTTTAACTCGTTCTCCTTTTTTAAATATTGGTACCACATCTGCCAATTTCCACTCCATGGGTACCGATCCTAATTTTATTGAATTATTAAATAATGCAGTTAGTGGACAACTAAGCTCTTCCTTGCATTCCTTTAATATTCTAGCATATATTCCATCAGGTCCCGGAGATTTATGAGCCTTTAATTTATCTATTTCTTTTATTACCTCCTCTCTCGTAATATTTATTGAACTAAGTATTTTATCAGGACTGTCTCTGTAAATGGATTCTACTTCCGGAATATTTTCTAAGTTTTCATTGGTAAATACAGATAAGAAATAATCATTTAAACATGTACACATCACTTTATCGTCATCTGTGATATGGCCATTGGCTACTTCAATTGGTCCGACTTTTTCCTTAAATTCTGTTTGATAATGTTGATAAAACCCTTTAGGATTTTCTTTAGCTTCTCCTGCTATTCTAACTTCGTATTTTCTTTTCGACTCTCTAACTATCTTTTTAACTTCCCTGTTTAACTGTATATATTGCTGCCTCACATGCTCTTCACCTCTTTTTAGTTTCCTGTATATTCCTCTTTTAATACCTATAAGATTCTTTATTCTATTGTTCATCCATTTAGGGTCATTTTTTCTTGATCTGCAATGTTTCATGGGAATATAGTCTCTCTGACTATTCTTAAGAGTCATGACAAAATTTTTATATTCCTCATCCTAATTTATATTAACTGATGGACTGCTGTTCTTTCCTGTGAGAGAATTTGATGTATTGATCTTATCTTGTGATAACCCTTGGCATGTGGTACTTAAATTTCAGGGTAATCCGCTACCTGTGACCTGACCTGCTGGATTAACTACCCACATCTGTACCCCAGAAATCCCTTCCCATACCTCTTTAGATAATTTAGTTTTTAAGCCCTCAAAATCTCCTGCTCTAAAGTTTGGAACAATATTCTTATTTTCCTTTATAGTTTCCTTGAAAATTATGTTAAATCTAATGGAATCATGGTCACTGTTGCCCAATTTTTCACCAACTTCTAAATTTGTAACCATATTCTCTCTATTACTAAGAACTAAATCTAGTGTGTTCACCCCCCGTGTTGCTTCAAGTACATGCTGAGAAAGGAAATTGTCTTCTACTACTTCCAAAAACTCCTTAGAGCTACTATCACCTGTTATGGTTTCCCAGTTAATATGTCTAAAATTAAAATCGCCTACAATGCAAACTCTATTTGACCTGGTCACTTTAGAAATTTCATCGTATATAACTTGCGACTTTATATTGTCTAGATCAGGTGGTCTGTAGACTACTCCTACAACTAGACTTTCTATATTATTTTTAATTTCAACCCATAAGGTTTCTGAATTTAGATTTGTCTTAATTCCAGACTTAATGCAGCTTCTGAGGCTATCTTTAATATGCATAATTACCCCTCCCCCTCTTCTATCTGCACTACGATCAGCATTATAAAGTTTATATCCTGTAATTATGTACTCAGCTTTAAGGTGTTTGCTTTCTAAATTAATCCAACTTTCACTAATGCATATTATATCCGGTCTCTCACTACATACTATGGCTCTCAGTTCTTCTATCTTGTTACCTAAACTACGGCTATTTGTATAATATACTTTTAAACTTTCTCTAGCTTTACCCTTCTTGTGGCTATTCTTTTTGTTAATATTTGTTCTATGTAACAAATGGTTCTTATCCTTAGACTCCCAGTTATTTGACCCACTATTTATTGAACCCTTACTGACTAATTTCTCTGCACAAGTATTATTCATTTCATTATTTGTGTCTAACAAAACCCCCCTACCTCTCTGTCTATCATACCAGCCAATACCGAGACACCTGAATTAGAAAGATGCACTCCATCCCTTGCATACATATGCTTGCGACTAGTGAAGTGATCCCACCCGTCTATAAAACCTATATTATTCTCCCAACAGAAGACTTTCATCCTAGCATTTACTCCTATAGCTCGAGACCACCACTCTGAACTTTGGCTAAGCCTAGGGAGAATACCACACATCACAGGAACTGCACCCCATTTCCTGATCTTATCCAGGGCTTGTCTATACAACCTAATCAGCTCTTCACTTATACCATCCTGCACGTCATTTCCCCCAGCTATCAAACAAACAACATCTTTTTTCTCAATCCAGCTATTTATTGACTCACCCACCTTCTTTATACCTGCTCCAGGGAAAAAATATTTTCCTCTAACTCTGTGCCTGAGTTTCCTGTCTACATATCTGCATAGTGAATCCCCTACAATTACCAAAGAACGAGACTTATCCGGAGGATGGGTTACTCCGACCTTGGGAGACTTACCTAGGCTCTTGACCTGAGAGCTTTTCCCACTTCCATTTCTATGATCGCTAGTACACCTATCTGACTCTATGGGTCCTGAAGAATTACTCCCGCCACTGTCACCTTCATTTCTAAGTGAACTAAATGAATTAGCAACTTGTAGTCTAAAAGTATCATTTTTCTTAAGAACCATCTTCGTTGAACCCTTATTCACAACTTTCCAGTCGTCTTCTCTATTCAATTGTCCCTTCCTGGTTAACACCTCTACCTTACCTCTCAGATCCCTGTTCTCCTCAGCTAAGGATCTGACCTCCTGCCTGACTGCGGCCAACTCATTTCTTAAATTAAAAATGAGTTTGCTTGCGTCAGACGAGGACAAATCCCCAGCACAGCCACAAACAGCACCAACAACGACACCACCACCAACACCACCACCACTAACACCACCAGCACAAAGAACACCACCACCCTCCATTGTACTAAGTATGGTCAAGATTAGAGCTACTGGAAGCACGTCCTCGCTGGATGAACCCAGGAACTAAACTGATGAACCCAGGAATTGGCATTTGCTAAGCGAGGAAGTAGTTAATGCTATCTCAATCCATAGTTTTAAGGACAGGTATGATAAGTATCACTAAATGCAAAATGGAACCGATCAGTAGACGGGCAGATACGAGCTTTGGGCTCTTTCCCGTAAACACAATTAGGTAATCACACACACACACACACACACACACACACATACATATATATATATATATATATATATATATATATATATATATATATATATATATATATATATATATATATATATATATATATATATATATATATATATAAAAGAACATAAGAACATAAGAATAGAGGACACTGCAACATGCCTACTGGCCCACACGAGGCAGCTCCATTTTTTATTTGTATTTTCAGCATGTCTAACCTATTCTATTCTACTCTACTTATTTATTCTGTTTTTCTTTTTATGATTTTTCTAATAAGCACTAACCTACTCATACCCAACCTACCTCTGTCATATGTCTATCTAATCTACATTTGAAGGTGTCTAAGGTATTGGCGTTTACTATCATACTAGGAAGCTTGTTCCATGCATTAGCTACTCTATTACCAAACCAATTTTTACCAATTTCCCTTCTGAACCTAAATTTATCAAGCTTAAATCCATTATTACGAGTTCTGGTTTGATCATGAATTTTTAAAACTTTATTAATATCTCTCTTGTTAATCCCTTTAAACCATTTATACACTTCAATCATATCCCCCCTAACTCTTCGCCTCTCTAGAGAATGTAGATTAAGTTTTTTTAATCTGTCCTCATATGGTAGATTTCTGATATTGTGTATCATCTTGGTCATTCTTCGTTGCACTCTCTCCAAGGATTCAATTTCCATTCTATAATAGGGTGACCAGAATTGCACAGCATAATCTAAATGGGGCCTAACTAATGCAAGATAGAGCTGCAAAATAACTTTTTCCGTCCTATTGCTGACGCTTCTTGAGATAAATCCTAAAATTCTGTTTGCTTTATTTCTGACTGCTGTGCATTGCTCTCTTGGCTTAAGACTACTACTCACAAGAACTCCCAAATCCCTTTCACACTGAGAACTCATGATTTCATGGTTATTTAGCTTATAACTAGTATTGTCTTTTATAGTACCCATTTTAACTACTTTACATTTTTCAACATTAAATTCCATTTGCCATTTGTCCGACCATTCAGATAATCTATTTAGATCTTCCTGTAAAGCATGAATGTCTTCTTTTCCATTTATAGTTCTACCTATTTTAGTGTCGTCTGCGAATTTACTTAGGTTACTACTGATATCCGAATCCAGATCATTTAGATATACGATGAATAATAGAGGACCCAGTACCGAGCCTTGTGGTACCCCGCTTGTAACCGAGCCCCACTCTGATTTCTCTCCATTTATGCAAACCCTCTGTTTTCTGTCTTTTAACCATTGTTTGATCCATCTGAGCACAGCTCCTCCTATACCATGAGCTTCCAGTTTTTTAACTAATCTTTTGTGAGGAACTCTATCAAAAGCTTTGCTAAAATCTAGATATATTGTATCATATTCTTTGCCACAATCTACTGCCTCGTAAACTTCTGAATAAAAAGACAGTAAGTTTGTAAGGCACGAAAAACCCTTAAGAAACCCGTGTTGTGAAAGTTTTATCAGTCTGTGTAATTCTAGATGTGCCCTTATTTTATTTGCAATTATGGATTCTAGAATCTTACCCACTGTTGACGTTAAACTTACCGGCCTATAATTATTCTTTTTAACACGTTCTCCTTTTTTAAATATTGGTACCACATCTGCCAATTTCCACTCCATGGGTACCGATCCTAATTTTATTGAATTATTAAATAATGCAGTTAGAGGACAACTAAGCTCTTCCTTGCATTCCTTTAATATTCTAGCATATATTCCATCAGGTCCCGGAGATTTATGAGCCTTTAATTTATCTATTTCTTTTATTACCTCCTCTCTCGTAATATTTATTGAACTAAGTATATTATCGGGACTGTCTCTGTAAATGGATTCTACTTCCGGAATATTTTCCAAGTTTTCATTTGTAAATACAGATAAGAAATAATCATTTAAACATGTACACATCACTTTATCGTCATCTGTGATATGGCCATTGGCTACTTCAATTGGTCCGACTTTTTCCTTAAATTTTGTTTGATAATGTTGATAAAACCCTTTAGGATTTTCTTTAGCTTCTCCTGCTATTCTAACTTCGTATTTTCTTTTCGACTCTCTAACTATCTTTTTAACTTCCCTGTTTAACTGTATATATTGCTGCCTCACCTGCTCTTCACCTCTTTTTAGTTTCCTGTATATTCCTCTTTTAATACCTATAAGATTCTTTATTCTATTGTTCATCCATTTAGGGTCATTTTTTCTTGATCTGCAATGTTTCATGGGAATATAGTCTCTCTGACTATTCTTAAGAGTCATGACAAAATTGTTATATTCCTCATCCAAATTTATATTAACTGACGGGCTGCTGTTCTTTCCTGTGAGAGAATTTAATGTATTGATCTTATCTTGTGATAATCCTTGGCATGTGGTACCCAAATTTCGGGGTAATCCGCTACCTGCGACCTGACCTGCTGGATTAACTACCCACATCTGTACCCCAGAAATCCCTTCCCATACCTCATTAGATAATTTAGTTTTTAAGCCCTCAAAATCTCCTGCTCTAAAGTTTGGAACAATATTCTTATTTTCCTTTATAGTTTCCTTGAAAATTATGTTAAATCTAATGGAATCATGGTCACTGTTGCCCAATTTTTCACCAACTTCTAAATTTGTAACCATATTCTCTCTATTACTAAGAACTAAATCTAGTGTATTCACCCCCCGTGTTGCTTCATGTACATGCTGAGAAATGAAATTGTCTTCTACTACTTCCAAAAACTCCTTAGAGCTACTATCACCTGTTATGGTTTCCCAGTTAATATGTCTAAAATTAAAATCGCCTACAATGCAAACTCTATTTGACCTGCTCACTTTAGAAATTTCAACGTATATAACTTGCGACTCTATATTATCTAGATCAGGTGGTCTGTAGACTACTCCTACAACTAGACTTTCTATATTATTTTTAATTTCAACCCATAAGGTTTCTGAATTTAGATTTGTCTTAATTCCAGACTTAATGCAGCTTCTGAGGCTATCTTTAATATACATAATTACCCCTCCCCCTCTTTTATCTGCACTACGATCAGCATTATAAAGTTTATATCCTGTAATTATGTATTCAGCTTTAAGGTGTTTGCTTTCTAATTTAATCCAACTTTCACTAATGCATATTATATCCGGTCTCTCACTACATACTATGGCTCTCAGTTCTTCTATCTTGTTACCTAAACTACGGCTATTTGTATAATATACTTTTAAACTTTCTCTAGCTTCACCCTTCTTGTGGCTATTCTTTTTGTTAATATTTGTTCTATGTAACAAATGGTTCTTATCCGTAGACTCCCAGTTATTTGACCCACTATTTACTGAACCCTTACTGACTAATTTCTCTGCACAAGTATTAATCATTTCATTATTTGTGTCTAACAAAACCCCCCTACCTCTCTGTCTATCATATATATATATATATATATATATATATATATATATATATATATATATATATATATATATATATATATATATATATATATATATATATATATATATATATATATATATATATATATATATATATATATATATATATATATATATATATAGATCTATCTATCTGTCTATCTATCTATCTATATATATATATATATATATATATATATATATATATATATATATATATATATATATATATATATATATATATATATATATATATATATATATATATATATATATATATATATATATATGGAAGGAAAAGCCCATTAAATAAAACAACGAAAATATATATAAATAAAGTACTTATTAATTTCGTGACCTAAACTGGTCACCTTCTCAAAGTACAATGGCAAGAGATACAATTAGCAAAACAGAAGAAAACTTGAAAAGAAGGAGACAAAAGAGCCGCCCAGGCGTCCTAAACATGGGATTAATAGATAACAATCTTAAATGCCCGCCGGGGTTAGTCAGTAAGCCCCACAAACAGGCCGCAAAAGGAGTTAAAGTCCATACTTGTCTAGATTGTATTACCAAAATAATCTTAATAGTAATATATATATATATATATATATATATATATATATATATATATATATATATATATATATATATATATATATATATATATATATATATATATATATATATATATATATATATATATATATATATATATATATATATATATATATATATATATTAAGTACAAACTGTTAGCATACAGCACTAAATAGCAAGGAAGCCCATCAGTGAAACAAAACTTATAAAACGATGCTATATTTCGGATCCTAACTGGATCCCTTCTCAAGCACAACTGAGAAAAAATAACAAAGATGGAGGAGATGTAAACAAAAGGACTCATGAGACCTGAGGGATTAAACATTTTTATGATAACAGGACAAGTCTAATCCAAACGAATTATCCTCAACAAAGAAGCCGCCAAGATCATTAAACCATTAACAAAGTAAAATGTTATCCTTAAAATGATAATGGATCTGAAAGAAGATAACCCCCAACAAATTTTTTTATAATTAAAAGAATAATAAATATGCACATATAGATATATACATATAACAATATCTGTACACACATCCCCATATACAAGAACATCCCCATATATGTATTTCATTATGTATGCTCTTGTATATGGGGCTGTGTGTACATATATATATATATATATATATATATATATATATATATATATATATATATATATATATATATATATATATATATATATATATATATATATATATATATATATATATATATATATATATATATATATATATATATATATATATATTTATTATTATTCTTTTAATTGTACAAAAATTTGTTGGGGGTTATCTTCTTTCAGATCCTTTATCATTTTAAGAATTAACATTTTACTTTGTTAATGGTTTAATGATCTTGGCGGCTTCTTTGTTGAGGATAATTCGTTTG
>JAXCGZ010005884.1:42500-50000 GCA_037179515.1 Halocaridina rubra | reverse complement strand
TCTATGCCTACAGCTACACTGAATATTCTTGGATATTCATTACACATCTTTCATAATCCCTTAACATCTGACAGGTCATTACACTCTCCATCTCTGTTTCTCTTTACTTTATGTATTCTTCGTGCCCAGGCCAGATAAAGGCTGTTTTATTTTATTATTGTTTGGCCCGTCCTGTTGTCACATTCAATAAAAAAGAAGATAAGTAATACACTTGAGAGTACCAAGTGCTAAAGATCTTAAAAATTTCTTCCAATATCCTTTCGTAGCCATATATATATATATATATATATATATATATATATATATATATATATATATATATATATATATATATATATATATATATATATATATATATATATATATATATATATATATATATATATAAAATTGTAAACATGTTCATATACCTGTATACACTCACAGACACTCACACGCTCATACTTACATAGATACATACAAACATACCTACATACTTACATGTATACATATATATGTATAAATATTTATATATTGTATATATGCATGCATGCATATATATATATATATATATATATATATATATATATATATATATATATATATATATATATATATATATATATATATATATATGCATGCACAAACTGTTAGTACACTGCACCAAATGGTAAGAAAGCCCATCAGGGCAAAGACACAACCTTTCGATTTCCAGTCAGGGGTAAAATATGATTCATGTTTTTTTCTTTCTTATTTCACTGATGGCTTCCTTACCATATATATATATATATATATATATATATATATATATATATATATATATATATATATATATATATATATATGAAAAGTGTCTTAGAAGCAATTGCAAAATATATATACGAGGGAGTGCAGAAAAGTTCCTGTCTTTAAGTAAAAGAATGTACCGGAGAATCAAGTAATTATGATTTTGCTTGACATACTCCCCTTTTAGATTCACACACTTATTCCAACGGTCCTTTAGTTTCTCTAAGCCCTGAAAGTGAACTCGGAAGGTTGGACCTATTTACCTGGCTTCTGTAGCAGCAATCACTTCTTAATCGGAGTGAAATCTCGTTCTCTTTAAATGTTTCTCCAGTTGTGGAAAGAGGTGATAGTTGGAGGGGCTAAGTCTGGAGAGTAAGGCAGGTGGTCTAGCAATTCGAAGTAAAATTCGATTATTTTCCGTGGAGTTTCAAATTCTAGGTGTACTGGTGAATTTTCCTGTAAAAAAGGTCACAAGTAGCTTAGCATTCCACGGTGTTTCTACTTCAAAGCTTCATACAGTTCCTCCAACAGAGACATGCAGTTTTCTGCTTTGATGATGCGACCCTTTAGCAGGTATTTTATGAAGAGTACTCCGTCTTCATTTCAGAATGCTGAAGCCAGAGTCATTCCAGCTGACTTCTGGGTCCGAAACTTCTTGGTACACAGTAAACCGCTGTGTCACCACTCCATTGATTGCTCCTTGGTCAAGGAATCATTGTGATGAGGCCAAGTTTCATCCATGGTGGCTAAACGAGCCATAAAATCAGCCATAAAACCAGCAAGCTGGTTCAAAATCGCCTTTGATATCGTCACATTCAGGGATATCGGTACCCATTTAGAGGAAAGCTTTCTCATGTCCAGAATGTTGTAGATAATGTGGCCAACTCTCTCATGGGAAATCCCCAGTCTCAACTATAACTGTAGCTGAAATCCAGCATTCATCGAGACTCATAACATTCACAGCATTGCCCTCTGTTGTTACAGAAGTTGGCTTTCCTGACCGGGGTTCATCTGTGACCTGGAAATGACCAGTCCGCAACCTTGACACCCAGATTTTCACTGCGGAGTGTGATGGGCAGTAATTTCGATCTTTAAAAAATTCGGATCAAAGCCTTATCGGCTTTGGCTGTGATCATGATTTTTTAAAACTCGAAAGTACTCGCTTACTCAATTATTTCCTTTTCCTTCGAGGTCATTAAATTATATATATATATATATATATATATATATATATATATATATATATATATATATATATATATATATATATATATATATATATATATATATATATCTGTGTGTGTGTATAAAGAGAGAGAGAGAGAGTGAGAGAGGTACATTCATGCATACATACATGCATGCATACATACATACATACATACATGCATACATACATACATACATACATACATACATATATATTCACACACACACACACACACACACACACACACACATATATATATATATATATATATATATATATATATATATATATATATATATATATATATATTCCCTACGTGTCGTAAGAGGCGACTAAAAGTGGACGGGGCGAGGGGACTGGGAATCCTCCCCTTGTATTGACCTCCCGCAAGACGTCAAACAAGAAGGGGAGTAGAGGGGAGAATAACTTCTTCCCAAACTCTAGTTTGGGGACGTCTATATGTGCGTGGTTGTAGTACGATAGAGAACAAAAGATGTGAGATTGAATATATGTTTGGTAGGAGGAGGATGGATGTATTGGCATTGTGTGAGACGAAGATGACAGGAAAAGGAGAAGGCATTTGGTGATGTGACAGGTAGGGTGTCTGGGATTGAAAGGGGGAGACCGTGAGATGGTGTGGCATTATTGCTGATTGAATGGATGGTAAATAAATAGTGGAATGGATAGAAGTGCCATCTAGGCTGATGTGGGCGAGGGCTAGGATAGGTAGGGAATGTTGGGCTTTTGTTAGTGCGTATGGGCCAGGATGTGAAAGAAGTGAGGAAGAGTGGGATGAATTCTGGAATGAGTTAACTAGGTGTGTGGATGGTCTGAATAGAAGGAAGTATGTAGCTGTGTTGGGTGACTTGAATGTCAAAGTGGGTGATGGAGAGGTGGAAGGTGTTGTAGGAAAGTTTGGGGTACTAGGTGGGAAAGAGAGGGGCAAGAGACTGTTATATAGGTGTGTGTGGAGCATGAGTTGGTGATAGGTAATAGTTTTTTCAAGAAGAAGTTAATAATAAGTATACATGGATGAGAGTGGCAAATGGAAGAGTTAAAGAAAGAGCATTGATGGATTATATGTTGGTAGCAAAGAGCATGATTGGTAGAGTGAAAGATGTGCATGCATTCAGGGGTGTGGCTGCTGGGATATCTGATCATTTTTTGGTCGAAACAAATGTTGTATTGCCAAAAGAGTGGGGAAATAGAGTGGGGGGGATGTAGAAGGGAAATGTTGAAGGTGGAAGAGTTGACAAAGAGACAGGAATATCAGAACAGGTTGAAAGTGGCATATGACAGGGTGAGAGAAAGAGAAGTTGGGGAGTTAGAGGAGGAAGGGGGTTGATGAAAGAATATTTTGTGGGACATGCAAGTGATGTGTGTGGAAAGAGGTTTGTTGGAGGTGGCACGAGGAGGGGAAGCGAGTGGTGGAATGAAGGGGTGAAAACAAAGGTGGAAGGGAAAAAGAGGGCTTTTGAGGAATGGCTGCAGTGTAAAAATAGGGAGAAGTATGAAATATATAGGGAGAAAAATGTGGAATCCAAGCAGAAAATAGAGGAAGAGAAGAGGACAGGATTTAGTAGGTCATATGAGGAGAATAAAAAGAAGTTTTGAAAAGAAGTGAAGAGAGTAAGGAAGGGTGGATCGAGGATGGAAGAGACAGTGAAAGATGTGAATGGACAGATGTTAAGAGGGAACAATGTAAGGAAAAGATGGGCAGAATATATTGAGTGGTTGCTGAATGTTGAGGAAGAAAGAGAGGCAGCCATTGTGGCAGTGGGAGGTGTTCAAGTGCCAGTAATGGGAGATGAAAATGAGAGAGAAATTACAAGAGAGGAGGTGAAAAGGGCATTGTATGAAATGAAAGCAGGTAAAGCACCTGGAATGGATGGTGACAATTGAAATATTGAAAGAAGGGGGTGTGACTGCATTGGAATGGTTAGTGAGAGTGTTTAATATATGCTTTATGTTGTCAATGATGCTAGTGGAATGGGTGATTGCTTGTATAGTGCCCCTATAGAAAGGTAAGGGAGATGTGTATGAATGCAGTAATTTTAGGGGTATAAGTTTGTGGAGTGTGTTAGGAAAAGTGTATGGTAGGATACTGATTAATAGGATTAGGGGTAAGACAGAAAATGTGATTGCAGAAGTGCAGAGTGGTTTTAGGAGGGGTAGAGGTTGTATAGATCAGATTTTTATAGTTAGGCAGATATGTGAGAAATATTTAGCAAAGTGTAAGGATGTGTATTTTGCATTTTTGGATCTGGAGAAAGCATATGATAGAGTTGATAGGGAGGCATTGTGGAATGTTTTGAGGTTATATGGAATTGATGGTAAACTGTTGCATGCAGTGAAGAGTTTGTATGAGGACAGTAGAGCTTGTGTTAGGGTAGGGAATGAAGTGAGTGAGTGGTTTCCAATGAGTGTGGGACTGAGACAGGGGTGTGTGTTGCACCATGGCTGTTCAATTTGTATATTGATGGAGTCGTAAGAGAGGTGAATGAGCGAGTGCGTGGTTGAGGCTTGAGAATGGTAGATGGGGATGATAATGAGTGGGAGCTGAATCAGTTGCTGTTTGCAGATGATACTGTGGTGGTGGCAGATTCAGAGGAGAAGCTGTGTCAGTTAGTGTCAGAATTTGGAATGGTATGTGAGAGAAGGAGGTTGCGAATGAATGTGGGAAAGAGTAAGGTTATGAAGTGTACAAGAAATGAGGATGGTGCTGGATTGAATGATGTGTTGAATGGAGAGACACTTGAAGAAGTTGATCAGTTTAAGTATTTAGGCTTGGTTATAGCTGCAAATGGCTGAGTGAAAGTAGAGGTGTGTCACAGAGTGAATGAATTATGTAAAGTGTTGTGTGCGTTGAAAGGAGTGATGATGAATAAAGGGTTGGAAAAGAATGTTAAGAAAGTTTTGCATGAGGAAGTGGTTGTGCCAACTGTGATGTATGGATTAGAGTTATTGGGTATGAAAGTAAGTGAGAGAAGTAAACTATATGTGTTTGAGATGAAATGCCTAAGGAGTATGATTGGTGTATCTCGGTTGAATAGGGTTAGGAATGAAGTGGGGAAAGTAAGAACGAGTGTGAGGAGAGAATTTGCAGCCAAAGTAGATATAAATGTTTTAAGATGGTTTGGCCATGTGGAAAGGATGGATGATGAAAGACTGCTAAAAAAGGTGATGAATGTGAGAGTTGATGGGAGAAATGCTAAAGGGAGGCCTAGGTTTGGGTGGATGTATGGAGTAAGGAAAGCCCTCTATGGGCAATGACGAGGGAGCTAGTGACTGTTCAGATGGAACTGCTGTAGTGCCACAGCCCATCCTCCTGGCTCTTCCACAACCTACATCGCTTTATAAATGCCAACTCCCCTACTGCCCCCACAACAGAATTACCTCTCTAAGATGCAGCTCCTTGGTAACAGCAGATGCCCATCAGAGCTGTGTCACAATCACTCACCACTCTTTCCTATTCTTAGCACGCTCACTTACTTCCCTCACATCCATCCTCCTATCATTCAGGCTCTCTTTACTCCATCCATCCACCCAAACCTAGGCCTCCCTCTAGCATTTAACCCAGCAACTCTTGCATTCATCACATTTTTCAGTAGTCTTTCATCATCCATCCTCCATATGGCCAACCCATCTCAGAACATTCATATCTGTTCTGGCTGCAAATTCTCTTCTCACACCCGTTCTTGATCTCACCACTTCATTCCTAACCCTATTCAACTCAGAAACACCGATCATACTCCTCAGGCATTTCATCTCAAACACATTTAGTTTCGGTTTCTCACTTACTTTCATACCCCTTAACTCTGATCCTTACATCACAGTTGGCACAACCACTTTCTTATGCAAAACTTTCTTAACATTCTTTTCCAACCCTTTATTCTTCATCACTCCTTTCAATGAACCCAACACTTTACATCCTTCATTCACTCTGTGACACACCTCTGCTTCCACTCCACCATTTGCAGCTATAACCGAGCCTAAATACTTAAACTGATCAATTTCCTCAAGTGTCTCTCCATTCAACATAACATTCAATCCAGCACCATCCTCATTTCATTTACACCTCATAACCTTACTCTTTCCCACATTCACTCGCAACCTCTTTCTCTCACACAACACTCCAAATTCTAACACTAACTGACACAGCTTCTTCTCTGGATCTGCCACCACCACAGTATCATCTGCAAACAGCAACTGATTCAGCTCCCACTCGTTATCATCCCCATCTACCATTCTCAAACCTTGACCACGCACTCGCTCATTCACCTCTCTTACAACTCCATCAATATACAAATTGAACAGCCATGGTGACATCATACGTCCCTGTCTCAGTCCCACACTCATTAGAAACCACTCACTCACTTCTTTCCCTACCCTAATACAAGCTCTACTGCCCTCATATAAACTCTTCACTGCATGCAACAGTTTACCATCAATTCCATATAACCTCAAAATATTCCACATTGCCTCTCTATCAACTCTATCACATGCTTTCTCCAGATCTAAAAATGCAAAATACACATCCTTATACTTTGCTAAATATTTCTCACCCCTCCTAAAACCACTCTGCTCTTCCGCGTTCACATTTTCTGTCTTATCCCTAATCCTATTAATGAGTATCCTACCATACACTTTTCCTACCACACTCCACAAACTTTTACCCCCTAAAAGTACTGCATTCACACACATCTCCCTTACTTTTGTATAGGGGCACTATACAAGCAATCACCCATTCCACTGGCACCATTGACAACATAAATCACACTCTCACCAACCATTCCAATGCAGTCACACCCCCTTCTTTCAACATCTCTGCTCTCACACCATCCATCCCTGGTGTATTACCTGTTTTTGCTTCATACAATGCCCTTTTCAACTCCTCTCTTGTAATCTCTCTCTCATTTTCATCTCCCATTACTGGCACTTGAACACCCCTCACTACCACTATAGCTGCCTCTCTATCTTCCTCACCATTCAGCAAGCACTCAAAATATTCTGCCCATGTCTTCCTTGCATCGGTCCCTCTTAACATCTGTCTATTCACATCTTTCACTGTCTCTTCCATCCTCAATCCACCCTTCCTTACGCGCTTCACTTCTTTCCAAAACTTCTTTTTATTCTCCTCATATGAGCTACTAAATTCTGTCCTCTTCTCTTCCTCTACCTTCTGCTTGGTTTCCACATTTTTCTTCCTATATCTTTTATACTTCTCCCTACTGTTACACTGCAGCCATTCCTCAAGAGCCCTCTTATCCTCTTCCACCTTCATTTTCACCCCCTTCATTCCACCACTCGCTGCCCCTACTCATGCCACCTCCAACAAACCTCTTTTCACACATCACTTGCATGTCCCACAACACATTCTTTCATCAACTCCCATTCCTCCTCTAACTCTCCAACTTCTCTTTCTTTCACCCGGTCATATGCTACTTTTAACCTATCCTGATATTCCTGTCTCTTCTCTAGCTTTTTCAACTCTTCCGCCTTCACCATTTCCATTCTACACCCCCCCC
>JAXCGZ010005884.1:12500-37500 GCA_037179515.1 Halocaridina rubra | reverse complement strand
TAGGAGTAAACATATTGGCAGATTTGTCTCCAGAAATACATATAAATGGCGTAGTAAGGGCAGCATATGCATTCTTATCAAATGTAAGGGTAGCCTTCAGGCACATGGACAAGGAAATGTTCAGAAATATTTATGTAACCTATGTGAGGCCAAAACTCGAATATGCAGCCCCCTTTTGGAATCCGCACTTGAAAAAGCACATAGTACACACAGGATTCAAGTTGAAGAAATAAACTTGGCTATAGAAAGTGAGTTCAAGGAATTTCTTGTTGCTCGCATAAATACTGGGTCAGAGAGCATTATAATAACTGTTGTATGCAACCCAGCAAGGAACCAAAATAGGCTTGAAGTTTATGAGGAAAGTCATATAGGTACTATTGAAGTCATAAACTCAGTTGTTAACATGGCACGGGAAAAAAATGTAGGATTTTGATTATGGGAGACTTTAATCATAAAGAGATAGATTGGATAAATCTTGACCCACACAGTGGTGAGGACTCATTCGGGGCAAGATTCCTAGATTGCGTACAAGGGAATTTCCTACACCAACATGTAATGGAACCAACAAGGGCCTGGGGTGGGGATGAGCCATCACTACTTGATCTAGTGTTCACAGATAATGTGTTGGATATTGAAAAAATTGAGTATGAACCACCAATTGGAAAGAGTGACCACTGTGTGTTGTTGATGGAGTATATCATTGAAGATATTCTTCCTGAGAGTAGAGGCACTGAGGACTTGAGGAGGAACTATCCGAAAGGAGATTACATCAAAATAAATGAACTTTTTGCAGTTATTGACTGGAGAACCATATTTTACAACAAATCTGTACAAGAAATGTATGACATCTTTTGTGAGAAATATGGGAAGATAGTAGATTGCTGCATACCTGTCACCAAAGTAGGTGTAATTCATGCCAGAGATAAATGGTTCGATAATGGGTGTAAAAGAGCTAAAGAGTGGAGAGACAAATGCTGGAAAAGGTATAGGAGGAGAAAAAAACATAAATGCCTGGCAAACCTACAAAAGAGCAAGAAATGACTACCTAAGTAAAAGGAGAGAGGCAGAGAGAGACTATGAGAGGGACATCACCAGGAAGGCTAAAGAAAATCCCAAGCTTTTCCACAGCTTTATCAGAGGAAAACTGAAGGTAAAAGAACAGGTTTTAAGGCTAAAGAGAGCGGATGGAAGCATCACTGAGACGGATGAAGAGATCTGCAAAGAATTGAACAAGGAGTTTCAGTCAGTATTTACAGTAGAAAATACCCCACCCCCTCAGATTGCAGTGATAGAAGCTCAAGGGCCGGTATTAGAGAACATCAACCTAACAGCCACAGAGGTATGCAAAGCGCTGATTGATTTAGATGTTCATAAAGCTACAGGTCCTGATGACATATCCCCTCATGTACTTAAAAAATGCGCAAACACAATATCAGTGGCACTAAGTATCATATTTAAGGAGTCACTGGAGTCGGGGGAGATTCCAAGATGCTGGAAACAAGCAAATGTGATACCTATCTTCAAAAAGGGAAGGAGGGATACGGCTCTGAACTATAGACCAGTTTCCTTGACCAGCATAGTTTGCAAAGTTATGGAGAAACTACTAAGGAAACATATCTCTCTTCACTTGGAATCCTTCAACTTTTTGTCAGTGAGGCAACATGGCTTCAGAGAAGGTAGATCAACAGTAACAAACTTATTAGAATTTTATGATGAGGTAAGCCAAATCTTACAGGAAAGAGAGGGCTGGGCAGATTGCATATTCCTAGACTTCCAGAAAGCGTTTGACACTGTTCCACATGGGAGACTTATTAGGAAGCTGCAATCAATGGCTAGAATAGGTGGAAATGTTTTTTAATGGATGAAAACTTACTTAGAAGGAAGGGAACAGAGGGTTAGAGTAAGACACTCAGTGTCGGAATGGAGAAGAGTTAGTAGTGGAGTTCCACAGGGTTCAGTTTCAGGGCCACTTTTGTTCCTTGTATATGTAAATGACCTACCAGAGTTTGTAAATTCATTCATGAATATGTTTGCAGGTGATGCAAAGATTGTGAAGAAAGTAAAAAACGAGAACAATGGTAGAGAACTTCAGGAGGATCTAAATAATCTGCATGAGTGGTCAGAAAAGTGGCTAATGAAATTCAATACTTCAAAATGTAAGGTAGTGAGAATGGGTACAAGTGCAAGAAGGCCTAAGCTTGACTACTCGGTCGCTGGAGTACAACTTTTAGAGACAGAAAATGAAAGAGATCTAGGAGTAAACATACTGGCAGATTTGTCTCCAGAAATACATATAAATGGCATAGTAAGGGCAGCATATGCATTCTTATCAAATGTAAGGGTAGCCTTCAGGCACATGGACAAGGAAATGTTCAGAAATATTTGTGTAACCTATGTGAGGCCAAAACTCGAATATGCAGCCCCCTTTTGGAATCCGCACTTGAAAAAGCACATAGCTAAGCTTGAAAAAGTTCAAAGACATGCCACGAAACTGGTGCCAGAAATACGCAATCTCAGTTATGATGAGAGGCTGAGGGAATTAGACTTACCATCACTCGAAGCTAGAAGATTGAGGGGGGATATGGTGACAGTCTTTAAATTCCTTCATGGTTATGATAGAGTGGATAGGGATCGATATTTTGATATGGCTGGCTCTAGAACTAGAGGTCATAGTTTGAAGCTTCGTAAGAAAACTTGTTTGCAGGATGTAAGGAAATACTTTTTCAGTGTAAGAGTAGTTGATAATTGGAATTGGCTAAGCGAGGAGGTAGTTAATGCTATCTCAATCCATAGTTTTAAGGACAGGTATGATAAGTATCACTAAGTATAAAATGGAACCGATGAGGAGACGGGAAGATACGAGCTTTGGGCTCTTTCCCGTAAACACAATTAGGTAATGACAATTAGGTAATCACATACATTCACACATCTACATACATATATACACATATACATATACATACACATATATATATATATATATATATATATATATATATATATATATATATATATATATATATATATATATATATATATATATATATATATATATATATATATATATATATATATATATATATATATATATATATATATATATACACAGATATACATATACACATACACACATACACACACACACACACTTATATATATATATATATATATATATATATATATATATATATATATATATATATATATATATATATATATATATATATATATATATATATATATATATATATATATATATATATATATATATATATATATAGGCATACTTATACATGTATATATACATACATAAACACATACACACATATACATATCCATTTACATAGACATATGCACATACATATATGCACATATATACATACACATGGATTTAGATGTTCATAAAGCTACAGGTCCTGATGACATATCCCCTCATGTGCTTAAAAAATGCGCAAACACAATATCAGTGGCACTAAGTATCATATTTAAGGAGTCACTGGAGTCGGGGGAGATTCCGAGATGCTGGAAACAAGCAAATGTGATACCTATTTTCAAAAAGGGAAGGAGGGATACGGCTCTGAACTATAGACCTGTTTCCTTGACCAGCATAGTTTGCAAAGTTATGGAGAAACTACTAAGGAAACATATCTCTCTTCACTTGGAATCCTTCAACTTTTTGTCAGTGAGGCAACATGGCTTCAGAGAAGGTAGATCAACAGTGACAAACTTATTAGAATTTTATGATGAGGTAAGCCAAATCTTACAGGAAAGAGAGGGCTGGGCAGATTGCATATTCCTAGACTTCCAGAAAGCGTTTGACACTGTTCCACATGGGAGACTTATTAGGAAGCTGCAATCAATGGCTAGAATAGGTGGAAATGTTTTTCAATGGATAAAAACTTACTTAGAAGGAAGGGAACAGAGGGTTAGAGTAAGACACTCAGTGTCTGAATGGAGAAGAGTTAGTAGTGGAGTTCCACAGGGTTCAGTTTTAGGGCCACTTTTGTTCCTTGTATATGTAAATGACCTACCAGAGTCTGTAAATTCATTCATGAATATGTTTGCAGATGATGCAAAGATTGTGAAGAAAGTAGGAAACGAGAACAATGGTAGAGAACTTCAGGAGGATCTAAATAATCTGCATGAGTGGTCAGAAAAGTGGCTAATGAAATTCAATACTTCAAAATGTAAGGAAATGAGAATGGGTAGAAGTGCAAGAGGGCCCAAGCTTGACTACTCGGTGGCTGGAGTACAACTTCAATTGACAGAAAATTAGAGAGATCTAGGAGTAAACATACTGGCAGATTTGTCTCCAGAAATACATATAAATGGCATAGTAAGGGCAGCATATGCATTCTTATCAAATGTAAGGGTAGCCTTCAGGCACATGGACAAGGAAATGTTCAGAAATATTTATGTATCCTATGTGAGGCCAAAACTCGAATATGCAGCCCCCTTTTGGAATCCACACTTGAAAAAGCACATAGCTAAGCTTGAAAAAGTTCAAAGACATGCCACGAAACTGGTGCCAGAAATACGCAATCTCAGTTATGATGAGAGGCTGAGGGAATTAGACTTATCATCACTCGAAGCGAGAAGAGTGAGGGGGGATATGGTGACAGTCTTTAAATTCCTTCATGGTTATGATAGAGTGGATAGGGATCGATATTTTGATATGGCTGGCTCTAGAACTAGAGGTCATAGTTTGAAGCTTCGTAAGAAAACTTCTTTGCAGGATGTAAGGAAATACTTTTTCAGTGTAAGAGTAGTTGATAATTGGAATTCGCTAAGCGAGGAGGTAGTTAATGCTATCTCAATCCATAGTTTTAAGGACAGGTATGATAAGTATCACTAAGTATAAAATGGAACCGATCGGGAGACGGGAAGATACGAGCTTTGGGCTCTTTCCCGCAAATACAATTAGGTAATGACAATTAGGTAATCACATACACACAGACACACACACACACACACACACACACACACACACACACACACACACACATATATATATATATATGCACACACATATACATACATTCATATACACACACACATATATACATATGCACATGCATACATATACATATACATACATACATATACACATTTTACAACAAATCTGCACAAGAAATGTATGACATCTTTTGTGAGAAATATGGGAAGATAGTAGATTGCTGCATACCTGTCACCAAAGTAGGTGTAATTCATGCCAGAGAGAAATGGTTCGATAATGAGTGTAAAAGAGCTAAGGAGTGGAGAGACAAATGCTGGAAAAGGTATAGAAGGAGAACAAACATAAATGCCTGTCAAACCTACAAAAGAGCAAGAAATGACTACCTAAGTAAAAGAAGAGACGCAGAGAGAGACTATAAGAGGGACATCACCAGGAAGGCTAAAAAAAATCCCAAGCTTTTCCACAGCTTTATCAGAGGAAAACTGAAGGTAAAAGAACAGGTTTTAAGGCTAAAGAGAGCGGATGGAAGCATCACTGAGAAGGATGAAGAGATCTGCAAAGAATTGAACAAGGAGTTTCAGTCAGTATTTACAGTACAAAATACCTCACCCCCTCAGATTGCAGAGATAGAAGCTCAAAGGCTGGTATTAGAGAACATCAACCTTACAGCCACAGAGGTATGCAAAGCGCTGATGGATTTAGATATTCATAAAGCTACAGGTCCTGATGACATATCCCCTCATGTACTTAAAAAATGTGCAAACTCAATATCAGTGGCACTGGGTATCATATTTAAAAAGTCACTGGAGTCAGAGGAGATTCCAAGATGCTGGAAACAAGCAAATGTGATACCTATCTTCAAAAAGGGAAGGAGGGATACGGCTCTGAACTATAGACCAGTTTCCTTGACCAGCATAGTTTGCAAAGTTATGGAGAAACTACTAAGGAAACATATCTCTCTTCACTTGGAATCCTTCAACTTTATATCAGTGAGGCAACATGGCTTCAGAGAAGGTAGATCAACAGTAACAAACTTATTAGAATTTTATGATGAGGTAAGCCGAATCTTACAGGAAAGAGAGGGCTGGGCAGATTGCATATTCCTAGACTTCCAGAAAGCGTTTGACACTGTTCCACATGGGAGACTTATTAGGAAGCTGCAAGCAATGGCTAGAGTAGGTGGAAATGTCTTGGAATGGATAAAAACTTACTTAGAAGGAAGGGAACAGAGGGTTAGAGTAAGACACTCAGTGTCTGAATGGAGAAGAGTTAGTAGTGGAGTTCCACACGGTTCAGTTTTAGGGCCACTTTTGTTCCTTGTATATGTAAATGACCTACCAGAGTCTGTAAATTCATTCATGAATATGTTTACAGATGATGCAAAGATTGTGAAGAAAGTAGGAAATGAGAACAATGGTAGAGAACTTCAGGAAGATCTAAATAGTCTGCATGAGTGGTCAGAAAAGTGGCTAATGAAATTCAATGCTTCAAAATGGAAGGTAATGAGAATGGGTACAAGTGTAAGAACGCCCAATCTTGACTACTCGGTGGCTGGAGTACAACCTCAAGAGACAGAAAATGAGAGAGATCTAGGAGTAAACATACTGGCAGATTTGTCTCCAGAAATACATATAAATGGCATAGTAAGGGCAGTATATGCATTCTTATCAAATGTAAGGGTAGCCTCCATGCACATGGACAAGGAAATGTTCAGAAATATTTATGTAACCTATGTGAGGCCAAACCTCGAATATTCAGCCCCCTTTTGGAATCCGCACTTGAAAAAGCACATAGCTAAGCTTGAAAAAGCTCAAAGACATGCCACGAAACTGGTGCCAGATATATGCAATCTCAGTTATGATGATAGGCTGAGGGAATTAGACTTACCATCACTCGAAGCTAGAAGATTGAGGGGTGATATGGTGACAGTTATTAAATTTATTTATGGTTATTATAGAGTGGATAGGGATCGACATTTTGATATGACTGGCTCTAGAACTAGAGGTCATAGTTTGAAGCTTCGTAAGAAAACTTTTTGCAGGATGTAAGGAAATACTTTTTCAGTGTAAGAGTAGTTGATAATTGGAAATCGCTAAGCGAGGAGGTAGTTAATGCAATCTCAATCCATAGTTTTAAGGACAGGTATGATAAGGATCACTAAGTAAAAAATGGAACCGATCTGGAGACGGGAAGATACGAGCTTTGGGCTCTTTCCCGTAAGCACAAATAGGTAATAACAAGTAAGTAATCACATACACATATAATCATGCACACCCCCACATATATATATATATATATATATATATATATATATATATATATATATATATATATATATATATATATATATATATATATATATATATATATATATATATATATATATATATATATATATATATATATATATATATATATATATATATATATATATATATATATATATATATATATATATATATATATATATATGTTGGGTTGGGGATGTTAGAGTGTTGTTAAGATTCTGTTTTGCGAAAGGGACTCAAAGTACTGAGCTCGGTTAGGAGCTCACAAACAGACAGGACAGATATTTGCACTTGAACACCCCACACATACCAGGACTCAGTTAAATGAAACTCAGAATTCAACTTTCTTTTAATTTTGGAAATGCAATGAAATTAAAAGAATTGAATTAAATTTTTCAAATTAAATTTTATGAAATGCTGCCTCGAATCCCGGAGGTGGTGAGCACGATTTCGTTTCCCGGCACCACGGACGTATGCCAAGACTTTGGATTTAACTCGACGATTACCTCTGTCACACAGGCAGAGTAGAATAGAGGACACTGCAATTGCAGAAACAGAAACGACACACTGTTAATAATGGGAAACTGAAGGCATGAACACACATATAATGGATTTCCTATATTATTCTACTGGATGAAAATATATTGGTTAGTCACAACTAACCAAAAATATTTATGCATACAAAACCATTAATTCTTTACTGGTTTTAAAGGAAAACAATTTATGCACAATAAATGAAGAATAAGCAAGACAAATACAGTACTGTATGTATCCCTTAAATTGTGGGCAACCACAAAAGTTGCAATGCTTATTACTGATTTGCAATTTATATGGTAAAACACTCTACTTAGGATAAAGGAAGAATCTACGAGATAAATACAGTATTCATTCACTTTTGGTTATCAAGAACTGTTTGCAATGAAAATGAGGGTGCAAAACCACCTTTTGAAGTATTTGCAACTTATAAATCAAAACACTTTATCCCCAACATATGAAGGATTAACAAGATAAATACAGTATGCATTCATTAAATTGTGGTTAACAGGCAATATTTGCAAAGCCAACAGGATAAAATTACCTTTTAATTATTTGCAGTTTATAGCATAAAACACTTTAGCTAAATGATTAATTATTTGCAATTTATACAGCAAATAGCTTTATTGACGAGTTTTTGACGTAAAACACTTTATTTACGATGATAGAAAGAGGTGAAATGAAATTAGAATTTATTAGGAAAAGGAATAGATTTTTACGGGCTCATAAACAGTCTTCAGAGGATGAGATTTTCGTTTATCACATTCAGTGAAAAGAAACTTCTTAGCAATGTATATCAGCTGTAATTTCCAGGTTAAGGAATTAACTTTGATAAGTGAGATTCCAGTTAGGTAATTTACAAAATTTCGTTTGTATGGGAATGGAATCTGAGAAAAAATTTGTAAGATTCAGCCACTAACGAATGTAACTAATTCTCGAAAAACTAATTTGCTTGACCCACGAGCTTTACCATACACTATCCCTCACCTTGTTGTGCCAGATGAATTCCTGTGAAGATGCCACGTAAATAAGGTTTGAAATAAACTTAGACTGCTCAGGCAAGATGTTGCCTCTGCCGTGTTTGGGCGCCAAAAGAGGAGGCTTCATTGTCCCTCCTGGTGACGTCATTTGCAGGATACATTTCTAGAGCAGTAACTGGCTCTGATATCATTTAAGGACTACTTTAGTTGTGGTCCCTGGGCAGGCAATTATAGCAGAGATGCAAGGGAGAGACAGTATTTTAGGTGCAACAAGTGGAAGCAAATAAAATAAAAGGAGAATAATAGTGGAAAGTTAGGTTACTGGTAAACAATCTCTAGAACGTTCTTTGCTCGTAGGAGGCGGAATTTAAGTACTCAAATAATAAAGAAGCTACTGATATATCTAGACAGGCTAATGACATAACAGCAAGATCATATTTATAACAAAATTATCAGCAAGAACAATTTTTATAATAAGAAAATTGTTAACAAAACGTATCTGGTGAAATCAGTGAAGAGGTGGAAAAAAGTAGGAGCAGCCTTTATATCGGGACTATACTTCTACACGTACAAGAAGAGTAAATAAGGTATATTTAAAATTAGCTATAAGCTAAAATATAAATTGCAAATAATCATAATCTGCAAAAGTCAAGAAGTGGGAATTATTATTTTTGTTAGAAAAATGACAGTTAAGTTACTAAATTAATTAATAAGGCATCTAACAGCCTCTGGTGACTTTGAGCGAAACACTCTGTCACAAAGGCCCTTTCTAGAGAATATTGATTTAGCAAAATTCTACTACAGAAGGCGAAAAAAGAACAGAGGATGTTACGGTGACTTCAGTGTTATTATGAGGGATGAGATATCCTTCTCATGGAAAAGAACAAATGAACAATACGAATGGGATCCACCACTGGAATATATTATACTATTAGTAAAAGTGAACAAGTCTTATAAACAAAACATTAAATGACATGCAAAACTTAAAAGAAATGTGATCAAATTCAAATTTCAAGAAAATTAAATCACAATTAGATATCAGTGAATATCAATATTTAAGTTTAAGAATGCTTCACATGTAAGAAGGCAATAATATAATATAAAAAAAAATACAGTATACGCAAATGTAAAATATGAACCATGTCGTCATTAACATTGGCGACTGGATTTAAAACAGTTTCAGCTATTCAACACTAAATTAAAATGTTTCCGCCATGTTCTGGCCTTCAAAGTCCCTCAAAGGGAAATATAAAACTACGATCAAAGAATTATTCTTCATCTTTTTCATCTTCCATTAGGAATAATATTTGTACGCTAAAATAAACAAGTACAGTACAGTATTAAAGACACAAAAGATAAACATAAAAAATAAACAACACATTAGAGAAGTAATCTTTACCGACTAGTCAAATTTAGGCTAACCACACCAGCTTCCTCATTTGAGGGTAACGACCGTCAACTTAGTAGATCAGCAAGGTTATTGTTCTTGCCATGAACATATTGGGCAGTGAATTTGAAAAGATTCAGGTAAAGTGCCCACCTTTTCAGACGAGGATTTAGCTTGTCTGCAGTCTGTAAATATAGGAGAGGTCGGTGGTCGGTTCTCAGTGTAAAATGTTGGCCATACAGATGGACTTCAAATTACTTTATGGCCCAATATGCAGCTAGAGCTTCCTTCTCTACGGTGGAGTAATTTCGCTCTGCAGGGCGAAGCCTGCGCCTTGCATATCGCACTGGAGCTACTTCTGCTGAGTTGTCTGATCGGGCTTGCAAGAGCACGGCACCCAGCCCTTCGTCTGAGGCGTCGGTCTGCAAGATAAATGGAATATCAGGGTTCACCAGTTGTAATACTGGCTCACCCGCCAATGCTTCTCGGAGCTTGAATAATGCTCTCTCGGCTTCATCTGTCCATTGGACAGGGGAGGTTTTACCTTGCTTTGAGGAGGTCATTTGCTGCAAAGGGGCAGCAATAGTATGAAAGTGTGGAATGAACCGTTGGTAGTAGCCGACACTACCCAGGAATGATCTTAGTTGAGTGACAGTAGCAGGTTTCTCCATATCCTTAATAGCTTGTACCCTGTCATGTAAAGGGGACATAACTCCTTCTCCAACCACGTGGCCAAGATACTGCAATTGTGCGAAACCAGTCTCACATTTGGAAGGCTTTAAATGAAGTCCATGCTGGTTCAGACGAGTGAGAACTCTGCGGAGGGTCTCGAGGTGCAATGACCAATCCTGAGAATGCACCAGGATGTCGTCTATAAAGCATGAAACATTGTCGAGATCCTGTAGTACTATCCTCATGAGTCTGCTGAAGCAGCCAGGGGCATTTACCATACCAAAAGGCATGACTCTGAACTGGTATAGACCATGTCTTGTGGAAAAAGCTGTAAGAGGCTTGGTAGTCTCGCTCAACGGGACTTTCCAAAATCCACTGGCCAGATCCAACTTGGACAGGTAACGGGCTAGGGAAAGCAACGAGAAAATATGCTCGGCGTCAGCAATGGGCTCTCCATCAAAGATGGTACAGGAGTTAAGCTTAAGACAGTCAAGGCAGAACCTGTGACTGCCATCTCGCTTACGCACTGCCAGTAACGGCGAACACCAAGGCGAAACGCTCTTTTCACCTATTCCGAGGCGGACCCAAGTATCAAGATCTTCCTTCAGCCGTAAGGACAGCTGGTGGGGAAGACCATAGGAATGCTGAAATGGCTCTGGGTCAGTCAATCTGACATGATGCTCAAGGGTAGCGGTAATGCCTGGGAGGTCGTTGAAGACGTTCTCATAGTCCTCTAATAGCTTGTTCAGCTGTTCCCGTTGACTCGGTTGCAGTCTGGAGTTAATAATGCAATTACTCACACTTTCCTTTCAGTGTGTGGGAATGGCAGGATCCTTACCATCATCAAAAGCTAAGCTTATGTCTTCAACTGCAAGGGTGGTGGCTGCGGCCAGAGGGGCTTCTTCCGAAAAACTCCACTCCCGTAAGTCTGTCTCCACTGCAAGGGTGGAGTATTCCAATATAGGAGGTAAGGGGTGGTTATAATGGAGCACCTGTGTTGCTGCAGCCTTGGAGGTTCTGTTGATGCTGAGGGCATCTTAGGGGTTGCTGAGAGTGCCAGCGCAGGATCCCTGTGGACCTCTGGGTCCTCACAATAAAGCTTCAGCTGGTTAATGTGGTATTTCCGGTTATTGCCATCAGCATTTAGCACATAATTGTCAGGGGTCACCCGGTGTACCACAGTGTACGGTCCTTTCCAGCGTAGCATTAGCTTGCGGGTATCTGTTGGAAGAGGTAACAGAGCTCGATCTCTGGGTGTCAGGGCACGACGCCGCGCACGCTTGTCAAAGAGGAGCTTGGCAGTCTGCTGGTGACCATTAATGGCTAATTGTGCAGTTTTCCAAGCCATTTTGAGGTGAGACGAAAACTTCAAAATATACTCATGGACGTCCCTATCGTCATCTTCGATGGTAGGTGAATCCCAACATTCTGCCAAGAATTCCACTGGGCCTCTGACTTTATGACCATAAATCAGCTCGAAAGGCAAGTATCCAGTAGTGTCGTGGGGCGTGTCTCTGAAGGAGAAAAGTGCAGCAGGGACGTACTTGTCCCACTGCCTAGGTATATCTATCACTAGCTTGCGCAAACATCGCTTCAATGTCCCATTATAGCGTTCGCTTGCTCCATTTGATTGGGCATGATAGACACTCGTATGAATGTGCTTCATTTCTAAAAGGTTACAGAAAGCCTCAAAGTGCCTACTTGTAAACTGACTTCCATTGTCAGAAGTGACCTGCTCAGGAAAGCCAACCCTGGAGCAGATTTCAAATAGGGCATGAGCAACTGCTTCAGTTGTAAAAGAAGACAGTGGCACTGCATCTGGGTACCTTGTTGTCAGGTCAACATATACCAAGAGGAACTGTTTCCCCGTGGACGAAGCTGGATTAATAGGACCTAATATGTCAATAGTGACCTTGGAAAATGGCTCCATTGAAAGCTTAGTTATCCCCATGGGAACTTTCGGTATCGGTGCAGTTGAGGTGGAGCCTACATATCTGTCTGCCTCGGCGTACATGTTTGGCCATGCAAAAGCCTTCTGAAGGACGTGCCGAGTTTTTGCTTTGCCTCTGTGTCCACTCAGAGGTAAATGGTGTGCCACATACATAGCCTTGCGGCGCAACGAAGCGGGCACCACCAACTGTTAAATGTGTGGCCATCTTTAGTCACATGCCTACGAAGTACTCCATCTTCAAGGGCGTAAGTGATCTGGCCTCCTCCTCTCACCGTGAAGGTCCTTCCTTCGGTGGCCTGCTGCATCCAGCGTTTGAGGCTGGGGCAGTCTTGCTGCAATTTGGCAAAGTCTGGACGGGACTTCAATTGCTCTAGGGGTGCATCATCTGGTAAAGGAGGGGGAAGCTCTCCGCTTTCCATATTACGTGTACTGACTGCAGCAGACTCAACGGGGTCAGTTGGAGAATCGTCCAAATTCTTGGCATCGAGGCCAGGAGTTGCTGCTGAAATGGCTTCATGTGACTTCCCCGAGGGAAGTTATAACGAGAAATGTCCTTATGGTAGAGGTCGGCCTGAAAAATAGGAACTAGGTTCAGTGCACGACCCATCAAGACAGGATACATAAGCTCAATCATTGCCACAGTTGGGGCTTTTCCCTTGTAGTATTTGCAATCCAGGTTAATGACATAGCAGTGTCGTATTTGGGGTGTTCCTTCAGCAACGCGCACAGGAACGACTTTGCCGGTAAAATCTTCATCCCTGATGAATTTCTCATCAACAAGTATGCCATTGGCCCCTGTGTCAAGGGCTATCTCAGCTTCCACGCCATTTATGGTTTCTAGGCATTTTGGGATCATTTCCAGATCATCATGTTTAATGTATTCCACATTAGCAAGTTTGTGTGGTGGTTCCTCGGCGTTATCCTTATTGGCCCTTTCTGGCCCTGTTTGCACAGCATGGGCTGAGTGAGTGGCCAGACGGCCATGTGGGCCGGCGATGTGTGAGGGAGCATGGTGGCTCTTAGAGTTTGGCTGAAAACCCTGGGAAGATGGAGCAAAGTAATGGCCTTTGCTTCTGAACTGCTGAAGCTTTGGTCTTACCGGGTCATCCTTCTTGAGTGTGGGTGCATGGCCGTAATAAGGCTTGGGAGTGTGAGGAGGATGAGCTGGAAGATTGAAGTTCTGCGAGGGGCTCTTATGCTTCCCGTTCCTGCAATCTCTATTTCCGGATAAAGGACTACTGCCTGGGATTCCCGCTCGAAGCCGAGCCAGCGCAAGCTCATGCTAACATTGTGCTTGTGCCTGTGCCTCATCACTTGCTCTCTTCCCCAGCTTATCTCGGCGTTCAACCATATTCTCATGAGCCCATTCGAAGAGCTTCTTCCCTGGGGAAAGACCGTATCTCTCACCCCTAGCAATCATTATGCCCAGATAACGCTCCTCATCGAATGTTTTGATGGTTTCCATGTTTGTTTCCTAAACAGTCAATAACAAAATGCCAACATAACCACAAAAAATAACAAATCTCTACAATACAGTAGTAGGAAAAAAATGAAAGAACCACACAACACCAAGGAGAGAAAAAAAAATTCAACACCACAGTTCAAACTTAAACGTAAAAGTGATCTCAAAACCACACCATAAAAGTGAATCAAAATACAATCAAGTGCAACAGCAACAAAATGTTGCAAAACAATGCATGAAACTCTGGTAATACAGGATGGCAGTCGTGCCTGCTTAACAGCAATATGTGGCAGTACTTGCTGTTATCGTGCAAATGAAAGGAATGAGCAACACAATCAAGTGCAACAGCAACAAAAGGTTGCAAAACAGTGCATGAAACACTAGTAATACAGAATGGCAGTCATGCCTACTTAACAGCAATCTGTGGCAGTACCTGCGGTCATCGTGCAAATGAAAGGAATGAGCAACACAATCAAGTGCAACAGCAACAAAATGTTGCAAAACAGTGCATGAAACACTGGTAATACAGAATGGCAGTCGTGCCTGCTTAACAGCAATACGTGGCAGTACCTGCGGTTATAGTGCAAATGAAAGGAATAAGCAACAACGAATTTTACCGACTAGCACCCAGTGCCTGAGAGTACAAACAAGTACAGTATAGCGGTCGTGCCTGCGTATAAGCGCATATATGGCAGTACCCACAAATAAAATGTCGTAAGTAATACAAACAAGTACAGTATAGCGGTCGTGCCTGCGTATGAGCGTGTATATGGCAGTACCCACAAATAAAATGTTGTAAGTAAAATTCTGGAGTGTTGCCAAAAGGGCACAGATCCTATGCACAATACACCAACAATAAGCTAACGGCTTACTAGGCAGCCAGATTACGCATGTCTACTAGTAATGAGAAAATTTATTTTCAAGTGACAACTCAGACACATGAAAGGCTTAGCCTAGGCTCGATAAATGACGCCAAAGTTTTTCTTTCCAATCCATGAACAGTCAGTGCTTGAATATAAAACACAATTATAAGCAAAATACTTAATATGCTTTTTCTCAATTCCTAAATCCCAAGGAAATATAAACAATTCTTAACAAGTATCACCCTTTAAAGGATATTTAAAACACGAATGCTTTAAACTCAATCTTATCACGCAAATAAATGAAATTTTAAATAAAACGTCTTCTCATCATACAAAATTTCTTAAGTCTGTTACCACATAATCTCATGTAGATTTCCTGAAATATTGTTTACCACATGGGAAACAAGAAAATATTAGTTACCATAATTAATATTGAAAATTAAAAAAAAAATTTATCCGCGTCTCTAGCGTGAAAATTTTTGTGTGCAGCCCGAGATTCATTCATTTCAATAATCGAGCCAATGGTAATCGGGTTTCATGTGCAATGTTAAAAAGCAAAATAAAAATAAATTTATCGAAATCAGTCTGTCTGTTCAGGTCCCTGTTCTGGCGCCAAATCTTGTTGGGTTGGGGATGGTAGAGAGTTGTTAAGATTCGGTTTTACTAAGGGGACTCAAAGTACTGAGCTCGGTTAAGAGCTCACAAACAGACAGGAGAGATATTTGCACTTGAACACCCCACACATACCAGGACTCAGTTAAATGAAACTCAGAATTCATCTTTCTTTTAATTTTGGAAATGCAATGACATTAAAAGAATTGAATTAAATTTTTCAAATTAAATTTTATGAAATGCTGCCTCGAATCCCGGAGGTGGTGAGCACGATTTCGTTTCCCGGCACCACGGACGTATGCCAAGACTTTGGCCTCAACTCGATGATTACCTCTGTCACACAGGCAGAGTAGAATAGGGGGCACTGCAATTGCAGAAACAGAAACGACACACTGTTAATAATGGGAAACTGAAAGCATGAACACACATATAATGAGTTTCCAATATTATTCTACTGGATGAAAATATATTGGTTAGTCACAGCTAACCAGAAATATTTGTGCTACCATAATAGCATACAAAACCATTAATTCTTTACTGGTTTTAAAGGAAAACAATTTATGCAATATAAATGAAGAATAAGCAAGACAAATACAGTACTGTATGTATTCCTTAAATTGTGGACAACCAGATAAGTTGCAATGCTTATTACTGATTTGCAATTAATATGGTAAAACACACTATTTAGGATAAAGGAAGAATCTACGAGATAAATACAGTATTCATTCACTTTTGGTTATCAAAAACTTTGCAATGAAAAAGAGGGTGCAAAACCACCTTTTGAAGTATTTGCAACTTATTACTCAAAACACTTTATACCCAGCATATGAAGGATTAGCAAGATAAATACAGTATGCATTCATTAAATTGTGGTTAACAGGCAATATTTGCAAAGCCAACAGGGTAAAATTACCTCTTAATTATTTGCAGTTTATAGCATAAAACACTTTAGCTAAATGATTAATTATTTGCAATTTATACAGCAAATAGCTTTATTGACGAGTTTTTGACATAAAACACTTCATTTACGATGATAGAAAGAGGTGAAATGAAATTAGAATTTATTAGGAAAAGGGATAGATTTTTACGAGCTCATAACCAGTCTTCAGAGGATGAGATTTTCGTTTATCACATTCAATGAAAAGAAACTTCTTAGCAATGTATATCAGCTGTAATTTCCAGGTTAATTAATTAACTTTGGCAAGTGAGATTCCAGTTAGGTCATCTACAAAATTTCGTTTGTATGGGAATGGAATCTGAGAAAAAATTCGTAAGATTTAGCCAGTAACGAATGTAACTAATTCTCGAAAAACCAATTTGCTTGACCCACGAGCTTTACCATACACTATCCCTCACCTTGTTGTGCCAGATAAATTCCTGTGAAGATGCCACGTAAATAAGGTTTGAAATAAACTTAGACTGCTCAGGCAAGATGTTGCCTCTGCCGTGTTTGGGCGCCAAAAGAGGAGGCTTCATTGTCCCTCCTGGTGACGTCATTTGCAGGATACATTTCTAGAGCAGTAACTGGCTCTGATATCATTTAAGGACTACTTTAGTTGTGGTCCCTGGCAGGCCATTATAGCAGAGATGCAAGGGAGAGACAGTATTTTAGGTGCAACAAGTGGAAGCAAATAAAATAAAAGGAGAATAATAATGGAAAGTTAGGTTACTGGTAAACAATCTCTAGAACGTTCTTTGCTCGTAAGAGACGGAATTTAAGTACTCAAATAATAAAGAAGCTACTGATATATCTAGACAGGCTAATGACATAACAGCAAGATCAGATTTATAACAAAATTATCAGCAAGAACAATTTTTATAATAAGAAAATTGTAAACAAAACGTATCTGGTGAAATCAGTGAAGAGGTGGAAAAAAGTAGGAGCAGCCTTTATATCGGGACTATACTTCTACACGTACAAGAAGAGTAAATAAGGTATATTTAAAATTAGCTATAAGCTAAAATATAATATATAAAATATAAAATATAAATAATCATAATCTGCAAAAGTCAAGAAGTGGGAATTATTTTTTTTGTTAGAAAAATGACAGTTAAGTTACTAAATTAATTAATAAGGCATCTAACAGCCTCTGGTGACTTTGAGCGAAACACTCTGTCACAATATATTTACACGTGCATACACATATATGGACATACATTCATATAAACAATATACATACATATACACATACACATATACACAAACACATGCATACATATATACGCATACATACACATATACACATACATACTTGTATACATATATAAATATAAATTCATTCATGAATTTGTTTGCAGATGATGCAAAGATTGTGAAGAAAGTAAAAAACGAGAACAATGGTAGAGAACTTCAGGAGGATCTAAATAATCTGCATGAGTGGTCAGAAAAGTGGCTAATGAAATTCAATACTTCAAAATGTAAGGTAATGAGAATGGGTACAAGTGCAAGAAGGCCCAAGCTTGACTACTCGGTGGCTGGAGTACAACTTCAAGAGACAGAAAATGAGAGAGATCTAGGAGTAAACATACTGGCAGATTTGTCTCCAGAAATACATATAAATGGCATAGTAAGGGCAGCATATGCATTCTTATCAAATGTAAGGGTAGCCTTCAGGCACATGGACAAGGAAATGTTCAGAAATATTTATGTAACCTATGTGAGGCCAAAACTCGAATATGCAGCCCCCTTTTGGAATCCGCACTTGAAAAAGCACATAGCTAAGCTTGAAAAAGTTCAAAGACATGCCACGAAACTGGTGCCAGAAATACGCAATCTCAGTTATGATGAGAGGCTGAGGGAATTAGACTTACCATCACTCGAAGCTAGAAGAGTGAGGGGGGGATATGGTGACAGTCTTTAAATTCCTTCATGGTTATGATAGAGTGGATAGGGATCGATATTTTGATATGGCTGGATATAGAACTAGAGGTCATAGTTTGAAGCTTCGTAAGAAAACTTCTTCGCAGGATGTAAGGAAATACTTTTTCAGTGTAAGAGTAGTTGATAATTGGAATTGGCTAAGCGAAGAGGTAGTTAATGCTATCTCAATCCATAGTTTTAAGGACAGGTATGATAAGTATCACTAAGTATAAAATGGAACCGATGAGGAGACGGGAAGATACGAGCTTTGGTCTCTTTACCGTAAACACAATTAGGTAATCAATTAGGTAATCACAGAAATATAAATATAAATTCATACATACATATACACATACACACATATTAATATACATATACATACATGTATACACACTAACACACATATACATATACATACACATGTACATACATACATTCACACATATGCACATACACACATATTCATATATGCACATACACATACATACATATATATACATATATGCACACATGCATATACATATGCACTCATACACATATATACAATTATACCTATATATGTGTATGTATGTGTTTGTATGTTTGTGTATATATGTATGTGTGTATGTATGTGTTTATATTTATATGTATATATATGTATGTGTACATATGTATGTATGAGTGTATATATTTATATATATATATATATATATATATATATATATATATATATATATATATATATATATATATGTTCTTATGTATATATGTGTATGTGTGTATATGTATATAAGAACATAAGAACATAAGAATAGAGGACGCTGCAACATGCCTACTGGCACACACGAGGCAGCTCCATTTTTGAATTGTATTTTCAGCATGTCTAACGTATTCTATTCTACTCTACTTATTTATTCTATTTTTCTTTTTATGATTTTTCTAATAAGCACTAACCTATTCATACCCACCCTACCTCTGTCATATGTGTATCTAATCTACATTTGAAGGTGTCTAAGGTATTGGCATTTACTATCATACTAGGAAGCTTGTTCCATGCATCAGCTACTCTATTACCAAACCAATTTTTACCAATTTCCCTTCTGAGCCTAAATTGATCAAGCTTAAATCCATTATTACGAGTTCTGGTTTGATCATGAATATTTAAAACTTTATTAATATCTCCCTTGTTAATCCCTGTAAACCATTTATACACTTCAATCATATCCCCCCTAACTCTTCGCCTCTCTAGAGAATGTAGATTAAGTTTTTTTAATCTGTCCTCATATGGTAGATTTCTGATATTGTGTATCATCTTGGTCATTCTTCGCTGCACTCTCTCCAAGGATTCAATTTCCATTCTATTATAGGGTGACCAGAATTGCACAGCATAATCTAAATGGGGCCTAACTAATGCAAGATAGAGCTGCAAAATAACTTTTTCCGTCCTATTGCTGACGCTTCTCGAGATAAATCCTAAAATTCTGTTTGCTTTATTTCTGACTGCTGTGCATTGCTCTCTTGGCTTAAGACTACTACTCACAAGAACTCCCAAATCCCTTTCACACTGAGAACTCATGATTTCATGGTTATTTAGCTTATAACTAGTATTGTCTTTTATAGTACCCATTTTAACTACTTTACATTTTTCAACATTAAATTCCATTTGCCATTTGTCCGACCATTCAGATAATCTATTTAGATCTTCCTGTAAAGCATGAATGTCTTCTTTTCCTTTTATAGTTCTACCTATTTTAGTGTTGTCTGCGAATTTACTTAGGTTACTACTGATATCCGAATCCAGATCATTTAGATATACGATGAATAATGGGGACCCAGTACCGAGCATTGTCTTACCCCGCTGGTAACCGAGCCCCACTCTGATTTCTCTCCATTTATGCAAACCCTCTGTTTTCTGTCTTTTAACCATTGTTTGATCCATCTGAGCACAGCTCCTCCTATACCATGAGCTTCCAGCTTTTTAACTAATCTTTTGTGAGGAACTCTATCAAAAGCTTTGCTAAAATCTAGATATATTGTATCATATTCTTTGCCACAATCTACTGCCTCGTAAACTTCTGAATAAAAAGACAGTAAGTTTGTAAGACACGAAAAACCCTTAAGAAACCCGTGTTGTGAAAGTTTTATCAGTCTGTGTAATTCTAGATGTGCCCTTATTTTATTTGCAATTATGGATTCTAGAATCTTACCCACTGTTGACGTTAAACTTACCGGCCTATAATTATTCTTTTTAACACGTTCTCCTTTTTTAAATATTGGTACCACATCTGCCAATTTCCACTCCATGGGTATCGATCCTAATTTTATTGAATTATTAAATAATGCAGTTAGAGGACAACTAAGCTCTTCCTTGCATTCCTTTAATATTCTAGCATATATTCCATCAGGTCCCGGAGATTTATGAGCCTTTAATTTATCTATTTCTTTTATTACCTCCTCTCTCGTAATATTTATTGAACTAAGTATATTATCGGGACTGTCTCTGTGAATGAATTCTACTTCCGGAATATTTTCCAAGTTTTCATTTGTAAATACAGATAAGAAATAATCATTTAAACATGTACACATCACTTTATCGTCATCTGTGATATGGCCATTTGCTACTTCAATTGGTCCGACTTTTTCCTTAAATTTTGTTTGATAATGTTGATAAAACCCTTTAGGATTTTCTTTAGCTTCTCCTGCTATTCTAACTTCGTATTTTCTTTTCGACTCTCTAAGTATCTTTTTAACTTCCCTGTTTAACTGTATATATTGCTGCATCACCTGCTCTTCACCTCTTTTTAGTTTCCTGTATATTCCTCTTTTAATACCTATAAGATTCTTTATTCTATTGTTCATCCATTTAGGGTCATTTTTTCTTGATCTGCAATGTTTCATGGGAATATAGTCTCTCTGACTATTCTTAAGAGTCATGACAAAATTGTTATATTCCTCATCCAAATTTATATTAACTGACGGACTGCTGTTCTTTCCTGTGAGAGAATTTAATGTATTGATCTTATCTTGTGATAATCCTTGGCATGTGGTACTCAAATTTTGGGGTAATCCGCTACCTGCGACCTGACCTGCTGGATTAACTACCCACATCTGTACCCCAGAAATCCCTTCCCATACCTCATTAGATAATTTAGTTTTTAAGCCCTCAAAATCTCCTGCTCTAAAGTTTGGAACAATATTCTTATTTTCCTTTATAGTTTCCTTGAAAATTATGTTAAATCTAATGGAATCATGGTCACTGTTGCCCAATTTTTCACCAACTTCTAAATTTATAACCATATTCTCTCTATTACTAAGAACTAAATCTAGTGTATTCACTCCCCGTGTTGCTTCCAGTACATGCTGAGAAAGGAAATTGTCTTCTACTACTTCCAAAAACTCCTTAGAGCTACTATCACCTGTTATGGTTTCCCAGTTAATATGTCTAAAATTAAAATCGCCTACAATGCAAACTCTATTTGACCTGGTCACTTTAGAAATTTCATCGTATATAACCTGCGACTCCATATCGTCTAGATCAGGTGGTCTGTAGACTACTCCTACAACTAGACTTTCTATATTATTTTTAATTTCAACCCATAAGGTTTCTGAATTTAGATTTGTCTTAATTCCAGACTTAATGCAGCTTCTGAGGCTACTTTACCTCTCAGATCCCTGTTCTCCTCAGCTAAGGATCTGACCTCCTGCCTGACTGCGGCCAACTCATTTCTTAAATTAAAAATGAGTTTGCTTGCGTCAGACGAGGACAAATCCCCAGCACAGCCACAAACAGCACCAACAACGACACCACCATCAACACCACTACCACTAACACCACCAGCACAAAGAACACCACCACTCTCCATTGTACTAAGTATGGTCAAGACTAGAGCTACTGGAAGCACGTCCTCACTGGATGAACCCAGTATATATGTATATATATGTATATGTGTGTATGTGTATATATGTGTATATATGTGTGTATATATGTGTGTATATATGGTGGTCTCGAGCTATAGGAGTAAATGCTAGGATGAAAGTCTTCTGTCGGGAGAATAATATAGGTTTTATAGACGGGTGGGATCACTTCACTAGTCGTAAGCATATGTATGCAAGGGATGGAGTGCATCTTTCTAATTCAGGTGTCTCGGTATTGGCTGGTATGATAGACAGAGAGGTAGGGGGGTTTTGTTAGACACAAATAATGAAATGATTAATACTTGTGCAGAGAAATTAGTCAGTAAGGGTTCAGTAAATAGTGGGTCAAATAACTGGGAGTCTAAGGATAAGAACCATTTGTTACATAGAACAAATATTAACAAAAAGAATAGCCACAAGAAGGGTGAAGCTAGAGAAAGTTTAAAAGTATATTATACAAATAGCCGTAGTTTAGGTAACAAGATAGAAGAACTGAGAGCCATAGTATGTAGTGAGAGACCGGATATAATATGCATTAGTGAAAGTTGGATTAAATTAGAAAGCAAACACCTTAAAGCTGAGTACATAATTACAGGATATAAACTTTATAATGCTGATCGTAGTGCAGATAAAAGAGGGGGAGGGGTAATTATGTATATTAAAGATAGCCTCAGAAGCTGCATTAAGTCTGGAATTAAGACAAATCTAAATTCAGAAACCTTATGGGTTGAAATTAAAAATAATATAGAAAGTCTAGTTGTAGGAGTAGTCTACAGACCACCTGATCTAGATAATATAGAGTCGCAAGTTATATACGATGAAATTTCTAAAGTAAGCAGGTCAAATAGAGTTTGCATTGTAGGCGATTTTAATTTTAGACATATTAACTGGGAAACCATAACAGGTGATAGTAGCTCTAAGGAGTTTTTGGAAGTAGTAGAAGACAATTTCCTTTCTCAGCATGTACATGAAGCAACACGGGGGGTGAATACACTAGATTTAGTTCTTAGTAATAGAGAGAATATGGTTACAAATTTAGAAGTTGGTGAAAAATTGGGCAACAGTGACCATGATTCCATTAGATTTAACATAATTTTCAAGGAAACTATAAAGGAAAATAAGAATATTGTTCCAAACTTTAGAGCAGGAGATTTTGAGGGCTTAAAAAGTAAATTATCTAATGAGGTATGGGAAGGGATTTCTGGGGTACAGATGTGGGTAGTTAATCCAGCAGGTCAGGTCACAGGTAGCGGATTACCCTGAAATTTGGGTACCACATGCCAAGGATTATCACAAGATAAGATCAATACATTAAATTCTCTCACAGGAAAGAACAGCAGCCCGTCAGTTAATATAAATTTGGATGAGGAATATAACAATTTTGTCATGACTCTTAAGAATAGTCAGAGAGACTATATTCCCATGAAACATTGCAGATCAAGAAAAAATGACCCTAAATGGATGAACAATAGAATAAAGAATCTTATAGGTATTAAAAGAGGAATATACAGGAAACTAAAAAGAGGTGAAGAGCAGGTGAGGCAGCAATATATACAGTTAAACAGGGAAGTTAAAAAGATAGTTAGAGAGTTGAAAAGAAAATACGAAGTTCGAATAGCAGGAGAAGCTAAAGAAAATCCTAAAGGGTTTTATCAACATTATCAAACAAAATTTAAGGAAAAAGTCGGACCAATTGAAGTAGCCAATGGCCATATCACAGATGACGATAAAGTGATGTGTACATGTTTAAATGATTATTTCTTGTCTGTATTTACAAATGAAAACTTGGAAAATATTCCGGAAGTAGAATCCATTTACAGAGACAGTCCCGATAATATACTTAGTTCAATAAATATTACGAGAGAGGAGGTAATAAAAGAAATAGATAAATTATAGGCTCATAAATCTCCGGGACCTGATGGAATATATGCTAGAATATTAAAGGAATGCAAGGAAGAGCTTAGTTGTCCTCTAACTGCATTATTTAATAATTCAATGAAATTAGGATCGGTACCCATGGAGTGGAAATTGGCAGATGTGGTACCAATATTTAAAAAAGGAGAACGTGTTAAAAAGAATAATTATAGGCTGGTAAGTTTAACGTCAACAGTGGGTAAGATTCTAGAATCCATAATTGCAAATAAAATAAGGGCACATCTAGAATTACACAGACTGATAAAACTTTCACAACACGGGTTTCTTAAGGGTTTTTCGTGCCTTACAAACTTACTGTCTTTTTATTCAGAAGTTTACGAGGCAGTAGATTGTGGCAAAGAATATGATACAATATATCTAGATTTTAGCAAAGCTTTTGATAGAGTTCCTCACAAAAGATTAGTTAAAAAGCTGGAAGCTCATGGTATAGGAGGAGCTGTTCTCAGATGGATCAAACAATGGTTAAAAGACAGAAAACAGAGGGTTTGCATAAATGGAGAGAAATCAGAGTGGGGCTCGGTTACAAGCGGGGTACCACAAGGCTCGGTACTGGGTCCTCTATTATTCATCGTATATCTAAATGATCTGGATTCGGATATCAGTAG
>JAXCGZ010005884.1:0-7500 GCA_037179515.1 Halocaridina rubra | reverse complement strand
AGCCAGCCATATCGAAATATCGATCCCTATCCACTCTATCATAACCATGAAGGAATTTAAAGACTGTCACCATATCCCCCCTTACTCTTCTAGCTTCGAGTGATGGCAAGTCTAATTCCCTCAGCCTCTCATCATAACCGAGATTGCGTATTTCTGGCACCAGTTTCGTGGCATGTCTTTGAACTTTTTCAAGCTTAGCTATGTGCTTTTTCAAGTGCGGATTCCAAAAGGGGGCTGCATATTCGAGTTTTGGCCTCACATAGGTTACATAAATATTTCTGAACATTTCCTTGTCCATGTGCCTGAAGGCTACCCTTACATTTGATAAGAATGCATATGCTGCCCTTACTACGCCATTTATATGTATTTCTGGAGACAAATCTGCCAATATGTTTACTCCTAGATCTCTCTCATTTTCTGTCTCCTGAAGTTGTACTCCAGCCACCGAGTAGTCAAGCTTGGGCCTTCTTGCACTTGTACCCATTCTCATTACCTTACATTTTGAGGTATTGAATTTCATTAGCCACTTTTCTGACCACTCATGCAGATTATTTAGATCCTCCTGAAGTTCTCTACCATTGTTCTCGTTTTTTACTTTCTTCACAATCTTTGCATCATCTGCAAACATATTCATGAATGAATTTACAGACTCTGGTAGGTCATTTACATATACAAGGAACAAAAGTGGCCCTAAAACTGAACCCTGTGGAACTCCACTACTAACTCTTCTCCATTCAGACACTGAGTGTCTTACTCTAACCCTCTGTTCCCTTCCTTCTAAGTAAGTTTTTATCCATTCCAAGACATTTCCACCTATTCTAGCCATTGATTGCAGCTTTCTAATAAGTCTCCCATGTGGAACAGTGTCAAACGCTTTCTGGAAGTCTAGGAATATGCAATCTGCCCAACCCTCTCTTTCCTGTAAGATTTGGCTTACCTCATCATAAAATTCTAATAAGTTTGTTACTGTTGATCTTCCTTCTCTGAAGCCATGTTGCCTCACTGACAAAAAGTTGAAGGATTCCAAGTGAAGAGAGATATGTTTCCTTAGTAGTTTCTCCATAAGTTTGCAAACTATGCTGGTCAAGGAAACTGGTCTATAGTTCAGAGCCGTATCCCTCCTTCCCTTTTTGAAGATAGGTATCACATTTGCTTGTTTCCAGCATCTTGGAATCTCCCCCGACTCCAATGACTTCTTAAATATGATACTTAGTGCCACTGATATTGTGTTTGCGCATTTTTTAAGCACATGAGGGGATATGTCATCAGGACCTGTAGCTTTATGAACATCTAAATCCATCAGCGCCTTGCATACCTCTGTGGCTGTAAGGTTGATGTTCTCTAATACCGGCCCTTGAGCTTCTATCACTGCAGTCTGAGGGGGTGGGGTATTTTCTACTGTAAATACTGACTGAAACTCCTTGTTCAATTCTTTGCAGATCTCTTCGTCCGTCTCAGTGATGCTTCCATCCGCTCTCTTTAGCCTTAAAACCTGTTCTTTTACCTTCAGTTTTCCTCTGATAAAGCTGTGGAAAAGCTTGGGATTTTCTTTAGCCTTCCTGGTGATGTCCCTCTCATAATCTTTCTCTGCCTCTCTCCTTTTACTTAGGTAGTCATTTCTTGCTCTTTTGTAGGTTTGCCAGGCATTTATGTTTTTTCTCCTCCTATACCTTTTCCAGCATTTGTCTCTCCACTCCTTAGCTCTTTTACACCCATTATCGAACCATTTCTCTCTGGCATGAATTACACCTACTTTGGTGACAGGTATGCAGCAATCTACTATCTTCCCATATTTCTCACAAAAGATGTCATACATTTCTTGTACAGATTTGTTGTAAAATAAGGTTCTCCAATCAATAACTGCAAAAAGCTCATTCATTTTGATGTAATCTCCTTTCTGATAGTTCCTCCTCATGTCCTCAGTGCCTCTACTCTCAGGAAGAATGTCTTCAATGATATACTCCATCAACAACACACAGTGGTCACTCTTTCCAATTGGTGGTTCATACTCAATATTTTCAATATCCAACACATTATCTGTGAACACCAGATCAAGTAGTGATGGCTCATCCCCACCCCTGGCTCTTGTTGGTTCCATTACATGTTGGTGTAGGAAATTCCCTTGTACGCAATCTAGGAATCTTGCCCCAAAGGAGTCCTCACCACTGTGTGGGTCAAGATTTATCCAATCTATCTCTTTATGATTAAAGTCTCCCATAATCAAAATCCTACATTTTTTCTCCCGCGCCATGTTAACAACTGAGTTTATGACTTCAATCGTACCTATATGACTTTCCTCATAAATTTCAAGCCTATTTTGGTTCCTTGGTGGGTTGTATACAACAGTTATTATAATGCTCTCTGACCCAGTATTTATGCGAGCAACAAGAAATTCCCTGAACTCACTTTCTATAGCCAAGTTTATCTCTTCAGCTTGAATCCTCTCACTTATGAGCAGTGCTATCCCTCCACCAGTCCTCTCAGATCTTTCGACCCTTAGTATTCTGAAGCCCTTAGGAAAAACTGTGACACTGTTTATGTCCTCACTCAACTTAGTCTCTGTAATTGCTACTATATCTGCCTTACTGTTGTGAATCCTATCTTTTAATTCTACTGCCTTACCAGCTAATCCATCAGCATTTGTGTATAACAATCTTAATGAGGCCCCATCCCCTGTGTATGTATATGTGTGCATGTATGTATGTGTATGTATATATATGTATACACACACACACACACACACACACACACACACACACACACACACACACACACACACACACACACACACACACACACACTCAGTGCCTCTACTTCCAGGAAGAATATCTTCTGTTGATGGAGTATATCATTGAAGATATTCTTCCTGAGAGTAGAGGCACTGAGGACATGAGGAGGAACTATCCGAAAGGAGATTACATCAAAATGAATGAGCTTTTTGCAGTTATTGACTGGAGAACCTTATTTTACAACAAATCTGTACAAGAAATGTATGACATCTTTTGTGAGAAATATGGGAAGATAGTAGATTGCTGCATACCTGTCACCAAAGTAGATGTAATTCATGCCAGAGAGAAATGGTTCGATAATGGGTGTAAAAGAGCTAAGGAGTGGAGAGACAAATGCTAGAAAAGGTATAGGAGGAGAAAAAACATAAATGCCTGGCAAACCTACAAAAGAGCAAGAAATGACTACCTAAGTAAAAGAAGAGAGGCAGAGAGAGACTATGAGAGGGACATCACCAGGAAGGCTAAAGAAAATCCCAAGCTCTTCCACAGCTTTATCAGAGGAAAACTGAAGGTAAAAGAACAGGTTTTTAAGGCTAAAGAGAGCGGATGGAAGCATCACTGAGACGGATGAAGAGATCTGCAAAGAATTGAACAAGGAGTTTCAGTCAGTATTTACAGTAGAAAATACCCCACCCCCTCAGATTGCAGTGATAGAAGCTCAAGGGCCGGTATTAGAGAACATCAACCTTACAGCCACAGAGATATGCAAAGCGCTGATGGATTTAGATGTTCATAAAGCTACAGGTCCTGATGATATATCCCCTCATGTGCTTAAAAAATGCGCAAACTCAATATCAGTGGCACTAAGTATCATATTTAAAAAGTCACTGGAGTCAGGGGAGATTCCAAGATGCTGGAAACAAGCAAATGTGATACCTATCTTCAAAAAGGGAAGGAGGGATACGGCTCTGAACTATAGACCAGTTTCCTTGACCAGCATAGTTTGAAAAGTTATGGAGAAACTACTAAGGAAACATATCTCTCTTCACTTGGAATCCTTCAACATTTTGTCAGTGAGGCAACATGGCTTCAGAGAAGGTAGATCAACAGTAACAAACTTATTAGAATTTTTTGATGAGGTAAGCCGAATCTTACATGAAAGAGAGGGCTGGGCAGATTGCATATTCCTAGACTTCCAGAAAGCGTTTGACACTGTTCCACATGGGAGACTTATTAGGAAGCTGCAATCAATGGCTAGAATAGGTGGAAATTTTTTAGAATGGATAAAAACTTACTTAGAAGGAAGGGAACAGAGGGTGAGAGTAAGACACTCAGTGTCTGAATGGAGAAGATTTAGTAGTGGAGTTCCACAGGGTTCAGTTTTAGGGCCACTTTTGTTCCTTGTATATGTAAATGACCTACCAGAGTCTGTAATTTCATTCATGAATATGTTTGCAATTCATGCAAAGATTGTGAAGAAAGTACAAAACGAGAACAATGGTAGAGAACTTCAGGAGGATCTAAATAATCTGCATGAGTGGTCAGAAAAGTGGCTAATGAAATTCAATACTTCAAAATGTAAGGTAATGAGACAGAAAATGAGAGAGATCTAGGAGTAAACATACTGGCAGACTTGTCTCCAGAAATACATATAAATGGCATAGTAAGGGCAGCATATGCATTCTTATCAAATGTATGGGTAGCCTTCAGGCACATGGACAAGGAAATGTTCAGAAATATTTATGTAACCTATGTGAGGCCAAAACTCGAATATGCAGCCCCCTTTTGGAATCCGCACTTGAAAAAGCACATAGCTAAGCTTGAAAAAGTTCAAAGACATGCCACGAAACTGGTGCCAGAAATACGCAATCTCAGTTATGATGAGAGGCTGAGGGACTTAGACTTACCATCACTCGAAGCTAGAAGATTGAGGGGGGATATGGTGACAGTCTTTAAATTCCTTCATGGTTATGATAGAGTGGATAGGGATCGATATTTTGATATGGCTGGCTCTAGAACTAGAGGTCATAGTTTGAAGCTTAATAAGAAAACTTCTTTGCAGGATGTAAGGAAATACTTTTTCAGTGTAAGAGTAGTTGATAATTGGAATTCGCTAAGCGAGGAGGTAGTTAATGCTATCTCAATCCATAGTTTTAAGGACAGGTATGATAAGTATCACTAAGTATAAAATGGAACCGATGAGGAGACGGGAAGATACGAGTTTTGGGCTCTTTCCCGTAAACACAATCAGGTAATCACAATTAGGTAATCACACACACACACACACAACACACACACACACACATATATATATATATATATATATATATATATATATATATATATATATATATATATATATATATATATATATATATATATATATATATATATATATATATATATATATATATATATATGTTTGTGTGTGTCTGTGTTTATATGTGTGTGTAAGTGCATATATATATATATATATATATATATATATATATATATATATATATATATATATATATATATATATATATATATATATATATATATATATATATATATATATATATATATATATATATGTGTGTGTGTGTGTGTGTGTGTGTGTGTGTGTGTGTGTGTGTGTGTGTGTGTGTGTGTGTGTGTGTGTGTGTGTGTGTGATATATATATATATATATATATATATATATATATATATATATATATATATATATATATATATATATATATATATATATATATTTATACGCATGTATTGGAATATATATATATATATATATATATATATATATATATATATATATATATATATATATATATATATATATGTATGTTTATTTATATGTATGTATATATATATATATATATATATATATATATATATATATATATATATATATATATATATATATATATATATATATATATATATATATATATATATATATATATATATATATATATATATATATATATATATATATATATATATATATATATATGTATGTATGTATGTTTATTTATATGTATATATATATATATATATATATATATATATATATATATATATATATATATATATATATATATATATATATATATATATATATATATATATATATATATATAAGATAGTTAGAGAGTCGAAAAGAAAATACGAAGTTAGAATAGCAGGAGAAGCTAAAGAAAATCCTAAAGGGTTTTATCAACAATATCAAACAAAATTTAAGGAAAAAGTCGGACCAATTGAAGTAGCAAATGGCCATATCACAGATGACGATAAAGTGATGTGTACATGTTTAAATGATTATTTCTTATCTGTATTTACAAATGAAAGCTTGGAAAATATTCTGGAAGTAGAATTCATTTACAGAGACAGTCCTGATAATATACTTAGTTCAATAAATATTACGAGAGAGGAGGTAATAAAAGAAATAGATAAATTAAAGGCTCATAAATCTCCGGGACCTGATGGAATATATGCTAGAATATTAAAGGAATGCAAGGAAGAGCTTAGTTGTCCTCTAACTGCATTATTTAATAATTCAATAAAATTAGGATCGGTACCCATGGAGTGGAAATTGGCAGATGTGGTACCAATATTTGAAAAAGGAGAACGTGTTAAAAAGAATAATTATAGGCCGGTAAGTTTAACGTCAACAGTGGGTAAGATTCTAGAATCCATAATTGCAAATAAAATAAGGGCACATCTAGAATTACACAGACTGATAAAACTTTCACAACACGGGTTTCTTAAGGGTTTTTCGTGCTTTTCAAACTTACTGTCTTTTTATTCAGAAGTTTACGAGGCAGTAGATTGTGGCAAAGAATATGATACAATATATCTAGATTTTAGCAAAGCTTTTGAGAGAGTTCCTCACAAAAGATTAGTTAAAAAGCTGGAAGCTCATGGTATAGGAGGAGCTGTTCTCAGATGGATCAAACAATGGTTAAAAGACAGAAAACAGAGGGTTTGCATAAATGGAGAGAAATCAGAGTGGGGCTCGGTTACTAGCGGGGTACCACAAGGCTCGGTACTGGGTCCCCTATTATTCATCGTATATCTAAATGATCTGGATTCGGATATCAGTAGTAACCTAAGTAAATTCGCAGACGACACTAAAATAGGTAGAACTATAAATGGAAAAGAAGACATTCATGCTTTACAGGAAGATCTAAATAGATTATCTGAATGGCCGGACAAATGGCAAATGGAATTTAATGTTGAAAAATGTAAAGTAGTTAAAATGGGTACTATAAAAGACAATACTAGTTATAAGCTAAATAACCATGAAATCATGAGTTCTCAGTGTGAAAGGGATTTGGGAGTTCTTGTGAGTAGTAGTCTTAAGCCAAGAGAGCACTGCACAGCAGTCAGAAATAAAGCAAACAGAATTTTAGGATTTATCTCGAGAAGCGTTAGCAATAGGATGGAAAAAGTTATTTTGCAGCTCTATCTTGCATTAGTTAGGCCCCATTTAGATTATGCTGTGCAATTCTGGTCACCCTATTATAGAATGGAAATTGAATCCTTGGAGAGAGTGCAGCGAAGAATGACCAAGATGATACACAATATCAGAAATCTACCATATGAGGACAGATTAAAAAAACTTAATCTACATTCTCTAGAGAGGCGAAGAGTTAGGGGGGATATGATTGAAGTGTATAAATGGTTTAAAGGGATTAACAAGGGAGATATTAATAAAGTTTTAAAAATTCATGATCAAACTATGGGTTCATAGTTTAGTTCCTGGGTTCATCCAGTGAGGATGTGCT
>JAXCGZ010005883.1:102500-103845 GCA_037179515.1 Halocaridina rubra | reverse complement strand
ATGTGAAAACATGAATCATTTTTTTTACCCCGACCGGGACTCGAACCTAGGACTTATGATTACTAAGTCAAGGCGCTACCACTACACCACAGAAGGTTAAAAGGAACCCAACCTTATAGCTTATATCTGCTATACATAGGAATGAACGCATTCTAACTGAATGCCACTATGTTCATATTACAGATTCCCCAACCTCACTCGTGGCTTCATTTTAGCATTTAATTCGATTCCCAATCTCATTTGGGCCATGAAATAACCAAATAGCACATTACATATGTGAAAACATGAATCATTTTTTACCCCGACCGGGACTCGAACCTAGGACTTATGATTACTAAGTCAAGGCGCTACCACTACACCACAGAAGGTTAAAAGGAACCCAACCTTATAGCTTATATCTGCTATACATAGGAATGAACGCATTCTAACTGAATGCCACTATGTTCATATTACAGATTCCCCAACCTCACTCGTGGCTTCATTTTAGCATTTAATTCGATTCCCAATCTCATTTGGGCCATGAAATAACCAAATAGCACATTACATATGTGAAAACATGAATCATTTTTTACCCCGACCGGGACTCGAACCTAGGACTTATGATTACTAAGTCAAGGCGCTACCACTACACCACAGAAGGTTAAAAGGAACCCAACCTTATAGCTTATATCTGCTATACATAGGAATGAACGCATTCTAACTGAATGCCACTATGTTCATATTACAGATTCCCCAACCTCACTCGTGGCTTCATTTTAGCATTTAATTCGATTCCCAATCTCATTTGGGCCATGAAATAACCAAATAGCACATTACATATGTGAAAACATGAATCATTTTTTACCCCGACCGGACTCGAACCTAGGACTTATGATTACTAAGTCAAGGCGCTACCACTACACCACAGAAGGTTAAAAGGAACCCAACCTTATAGCTTATATCTGCTATACATAGGAATGAACGCATTCTAACTGAATGCCACTATGTTCATATTACAGATTCCCCAACCTCACTCGTGGCTTCATTTTAGCATTTAATTCGATTCCCAATCTCATTTGGGCCATGAAATAACCAAATAGCACATTACATATGTGAAAACATGAATCATTTTTTTACCCCGACCGGGACTCGAACCTAGGACTTATGATTACTAAGTCAAGGCGCTACCACTACACCACAGAAGGTTAAAAGGAACCCAACCTTATAGCTTATATCTGCTATACATAGGAATGAACGCATTCTAACTGAATGCCACTTTTAACCTTCTGTGGTGTAGTGGCAGCGCCTTGACTTAGTAATCATAAGTCCTAGGTTCGAGTCCCGGTCGGGGTAAAAAATGATTCAT